>WNWK01015529.1:12500-47590 GCA_009830355.1 Cherax destructor | reverse complement strand
AATTTTTAAAATGATAAAAAATTTTGGGGTGTTTTTATCTATGTCTGCTTGGGGATGAAACAGCAGAGGTGCCAGGACAGTGCCTTGGGGCACTGAGCTTTGACCTCGCTGATGCTGGATCTTCCCCTGTTCACTACTATTTTTTGTGTTCTGTGTGTTGGGAACTAAAAAATCCATCTGCCTACCTTCCCGTAATGCCTATGGCCCTCATTTTGTGCGCTATCCTCCATGATCGCATTTGTCAAATCCTTTGCAAAATCTGTGTAAATCACATCTGCTTTTTTTGGTCGTCCTCCAATACCTCCGTAATTCTGTCATAATGGTTCAGCAGCTGTGACAGGCATGATCGACCGCTCTAAAGCCATGCTGGTTGGGGTTTATGTTGGTTGTGCTGGTCCATGAACTTTGTAATCTGCCGTCTCATCACTCTTTCAAAGATTTTTATGATGTGAGAAGTAGGGCTACTGGTCTGTAATTTTAGCTAGTGCTCTACTACCTCCCTCTACTACTCCCTTTCTCTTGCTTCCTGGCTAGCAAAACCCCACTCCATTTCTTGGTACTTTTTCTCCTGCCCCCCTTTCGTCACTCTCAAGACTTCATCGGGGGGTTCGCCTCTCCCGACCTGTAAGATGCTTAGTCTTGAGTGTCGAGCCCCTCTTCCCCTAATGTCCCTCTGGATGATGTCCTTAATTTTATCAGAGAGAAGGCAAATGAAGGGTTACTTCATCTCCTATACCTACTGATGTCTTTCTTGATCTTATCCCTTTGTGTGGACTCTAATTCCTTTTTTTTTTCAAGGTAAATATTATTATCAAACCTTTGGTGTCGCTATGGGCTCTCCTCTATCTCTTTGTTCTTGCTAATCTTTACATGGAATACTTGAGACTGTTCTTCTTTCCCACTATAGATGAAAGTCCTTCACTCTGGCTCCCATGTAGACATCTTTGCTCTTTGGCTCATGACTCTAGTCTCTTCCAACCATTTCTTGATGCTCTTAATAATCTTGCCCTTCCATTAAGTTTAAAGCTGATTGGGAATTTAATTCTTGCTTCCTTTCCTTGATGTTCATGTCCACCGCTCAGTTACAGGTTTTGCCTTTTCTGTGTACCCAAACCTATCCACAGTGGCATGTATATTCACTACTTTTCTTATCATGCCTCCTCTGTCAAGAAAAGTGTTCTTATCTCCCTCTTTCTCCGTGCTCCCATTTGTGATCCTCAGTTCTCGAAGCAGAAATTTCCACCCTTCAAAATTCATTTTTCCCTTTGGCTACCCTTCCCATTTCATAGACTGCTTTCTCTCGTGCCAAACGGACTTTCTTCTCTCCTAAACCCCTACTCCTGGGAACTCTCCTGTCCTCTGCCTTCCCTACATCTCTGGTCTCTAATCTCAACAACTCTCTCCGTTCCTTAGACATCAAACTTACCTTTCGCCAGACTAACACTCTTCGCACCAATCTAGTTCATACCTCCCTCCCTCTATAGATTCTCCTGGTGTCTACTCTATTTCTTGTTCCTCCTGTCCTCTTCAGTACTTTGGAGAAACTGACCGATCTCTTTCTGACAGACTTATGGAGCACAAAAATAGTGTTAGGCTTGCTGACACCAATAATGCTCTTTTCTGTCATGTCAGACATCACAGTCATCCTATTGATTGGTCTTCTGCCAAAACTGTCTACCCTACATCCAACTTTCACAGTCGCCATCTGGTTGAATCCTCCCTTATACACAACTTTCCCTGTATGAATCTTAGTCCTGGCTTTGTCTCTGTAGATGCTTTCCTCTCTCATTACATTGTTAAATGCTCCAAACTTCAGAACACCTGTGACTTAACCTGATTCCTTCCTTCTATCTCTTCCTCCTTCTCCTCTGGGTTTTCTTTCTTTTGCCTTGTATTTGTCCTTTATTTCATTTTCATTTTCCTCCTCTGTGTTCTTGTCCTTACCCTATGCGGGCCGCCAGCTTTATTGCAGTGCTCCTCTTTCCCAGAATATGACTGACTCCACTACTACTACTTCCACTCTTACTCCTCCACCACGTTCTTGCGCCCTTCCCTGTCTGCTGGCCTATAAATACCCCTTCTACCTATTCTTTGTGTTAGTGTGACTTTGTAAATGGTCCAAGTTGGACCGAAACGTCGTCGTAAGCTCCTCTCTTCTATGTGCGGGTTGTGTGTGTAAAGATGTATGAAGTTGTGTTGTTAATGTTGGAGTTGTGTGTACATCAGCGTTGGGCGGGTTGTATGTACACTAATATTGGGGATTAGGTGTACGTCAGTGTTGAGTTGTGTGACACTAGTGTTGGGGTTGTGTGTACGCTAGTACTGGGGTTGTGTGTACATTAGTGAGATGGTTAACCTGCGTAAGCGTATGTGTGGTGGGTTAGAACGCTGGGAAGTGGAAAGGCAGCAGGCAGTTAATACCAGAGCCTAAGGCCACTGCTTACTAGGAGCGTCCTGGCCACTCCTGCACACTGGAATGTGTTCCTCACCTCTACTAAGTCTGACGATATCCTTACTGACTTGTAACAGATTTCATCAAACTTATCCATATGCCTCAAACATTAAACGTATTTAATTATTCAAAATCAAAACTAAAGTTGGTGTGGATTATTTACCTTCATCAACAGCAAATTGTTATAAGTTTGAGGCTATAAGAGTCAGAGAACTGTCCAAATACTCCTTCAATTAGCCATTCAGCAGACACAAAGTTGGAGTTTCACACTTAAAAGAGGCGATTCACTATGGTACTTAACTTTTGAGGGAAAATTCCTGAGCTTGAGCCTTACAAGGAAGGGTGATGGAAGGCCTAGAAAGTTTCAGCTTTGAGAAGAAAGCCAGAGGAAGGATTGATATTTCACGGAAGGCGAGAGTAACGTCTACACCATACCCACTAGCGCAATACACTGAGCTACTCAACAGTCAACACCTGCTGGAGACTGGACACGAGATGGGGAGGGTGGAGGATGGAGATGGTGGTGGTTTGTGGTGGTGGTGGTTTGTGGTGGTGGTGGATAGTGGAGAACAGAATTGGTATGAATGGTAATTGGTGGAGAACTGGGGAGGTACGAGTGGTGGTGGTAATGGAAGAAGAGGTAGGTTAGTGAAAGTGAGGTGGATGGGTCGATGAGGGAGGAGGTATAAACAGAGGAAGAGACCAGGGAAGAGGGGCATCAGGGTATTTCCTGCCGACCACCTGTCCTCACCACAAACCTCACACTACTGTGTACACACCCCACATCACTGTATCCAAACCCCACTCCGCTATGTCCACACCCACATGACTGTGGGGTAGCTCAGTGATGGTGGAAACGATACTGAAAAAAGCTGGGGGCTCGATCGCTAGCGCACTCAGCTCACACTGAGGACCGGGGTTCGAATCTCCTCCGGTACGGCTGAAAAACATTAGGGACGTGTTTCCATAAGACACCTGCTGTCCCTGTTCACCCATCAGTGTAAAATGGGTAGCTGGGTGTTAGTCGACTGGTGTGGGTCGCATCCTGGGACGAAAACTGACCTAATTTGCCCGAAATGCTCAGTACAGCAAGCGGCTAGGCCTGTATACCTTGTACATGTACTTGTAGTAAATAAAGATATTATTATTATTATTATTATAAATACAGGACAGCTATAGATTTAATGAGGTCAAAGGGTGGAATTCCCATCATACATAGCACTCTGCCTAGAAGAGTGGGCACTGAATGGATGCTTAGGGCTGCTGGTCTAAATTACTGGCTAGACAGGTACTGCAAGGATCTTGCAGTTCCATTCGCTGACAACTGGGGGGTGACAGTCTTGGCCAGTTCAATCGAGAAGGCTTTTGCTGAGTTGTGTAAGACTTTAAACCAGATTCCCAAAGTAGGGGCGGTGGAAAGATCCAGGGAAGGCGTTGAGGAAAAAAGAGGCAGTAAGGTAGTATAAGAACCAAGGGAGAGTTTAGACAAAATCTAAGTCACGAACACTTAAGTAACACAAAGAATAAAATTAACACGAAAGCTATCCTGCACTGTGGAACAAAGTCAAGATTTTATTGCCTTCCCGACATCATATTTAGTAGAGCAAGTCTTCAGTGCAGTCGCCAAGCTGCTTTCCGAGCAAAGGAACAGATTGGAAATTACTGAACGTGGGGATCCATGACTTCTTAGTGCCTTCAAGCCTGACTTTGAGAACCTGATGTCCCTGCACCAAGCAGGGACATCAAAATATTTACCTAATTTGTAGTGCTCTAATATATATATCAGTCTGCTGTGTATTTCCTTCGTGGTCACAGTGTGTGTGTGTGTGTGTGTGTGTGTACTCACCTAATTGTGGTTGCAGGGGTCGAGACTCAGCTCCTGGCCCCGCCTCTGCACTGTCCGCTACTGGGTCTCTGCTCTCCCTGCTCCGTGAGCTTTATCATACCTTGTCTTAAAACTATGTATGGTTCCCGCCTCCACTATATCGTTCGCTAAACTATTCCACTTCCTAACTACTCTATGGCTGAAGAATTGCTTCCTAACATCCCTCTGACTCATCTGAGTCTTCAGCTTCCAGTTGTGTCCCCTTGTTTCTGTGTTTCCTCTCTGGAACATCCTGTCACTATCTACCTTGTCGATTCCCTGCAGTATTTTGTATGTCGTTATCATGTCTCCTCTAACCCTTTTGTCCTCCAGTGTTGTTAGTCCTATTTCCCTCAATCTTTCTTCATAAGGCAGTCCCCTGAGTTGTGGAACTAGCCTTGTCGCAAACCTTTGCACTTTCTGTGTGTGTGTGTGTGTGTGTGTGTGTGTGTGTGTGTGTGTGTGTGTGTGTGTGTGTGTGTGTGTTAGTTACCATTTTGTCCTAGGCACATGTCGATTTGACACTTGGCCTGTTGTATGTATGTGTGTGTGTGTTAGGAAACACTTCGAAATGTTTCCGCCCCGCCGGGAATTGAACCCGGGCCCTCCGTGCATCAGGCGAGAGCTTTAGCCATCAGGCCACCGGGGCTGTACGTGTGTGTACTCACCTAATTGTGGTTGCAGGGGTCGAGACTCCTGGCTCCTGTGTGTGTGTGTGTGTGTGTGTGTGTGCGCGTGTGTGCGTGTGTGTGTACTCACCTAATTGTACTCACCTAATTGTGGTTGCAGGGGTCGAGACTCAGCTCCTGGCCCCGCCTCTGCGCTGTCCGCTACTGGGTCTCTGCTCTCCCTGCTCCATGAGCTTTATCATACCTTGTCTTAAAACTATGTATGGTTTCCGCCTCCATTATATCGTTCGCTAGACTATTCCACTTCCTAACTACTCTATGGCTGAAGAATTGCTTCCTAACATCCCTTTGACTCATGTGAGTCTTCAGCTTCCAGTTGTGTCCCCTTGTTTCTGTGTTCCCTCTCTGGAACATCCTGTCACTATCTATTTTGTATGTCGTTATCATGTCTCCTCGAACCTTTCTGTCCTCCAGTGTTGTTTGTCCTATTTCCCTCAACCTTTCTTCATAGGGCAGTCCCCTGTGTGTGTGTGTGTGTGTGTGTGTGTGTGTGTGTGTGTGTGTGTGTGTGTGTGTGTGTGTGTGTGTGTGTGTGTGTGTGTGTGTGTCAGCATTCAATTTCTGGGCCTTCAAGCCTGATGTTGAGAACCTGATGTCCCTGCACCAAGCACATCCAACTCATTAAAATTGTGAAGACAATGTAGTTACAGATAGTAAAGTGAAGTAAAGTAAATTTGATTTCATTGCATTTTTACATAGATATTGGTAGTTACAATTATAAACTGAAGTGCAAGGAGAGCCACTGATATGCCATGGCATTAGGGAAAGCTTAATCTAATGACTTATAGAATATGTATATAATATTAGGGAAATTGATTGAGTTTATTCTAGTTATAAATTTGATTTCAAATTACAATATGATGATATTATAATGTTATAATTACAATATGATGATATTAAATTGTAACAAGTGTTTAGGAGGATGGTAATATAAAATTGAGATTATCTTAAGGAAAAAACATTGAGCATTTTTGAAAGTAGTTTATAGTATGAGGATTTAGTTTTGGGTGAGTAGGGGGTAACATAATATTAACATATTAGTAAAACTTGAAATTGTATTATGGGATAATAATATTGAGCATTTTTGAAAAGTAGTTTACAGTATGAATATTCAGTTTAGGGTGAGGAGGTGGTTTTTGAGAAGAGTCTTAAATTAATTTTCAGACAAGCTTATCTTAATATATACTGGTAATGAATTCCAGATTCTGGGGCCCTTTATGTGCATAGAATTTTTACATAGGTTGATATGGACTCAGGGTATATCAAAAAGTGATCTGTGTCTTGTGTTGTGGTCATGGGTCCTATTAAAGTTGGTGAGGAGAATTTTGAGCAGAGGGTTTATATTAGAGTGTAGAGTTTTATGTATGTAATAGGCACAAGAATACATATGAATGTTCTTTACGGTGAGTAGTTTTAGACTTTTGAATATTGGTGGAGTATGCTGTCTAGAGTGGGAATTTGTTATCATTCTGACTGCAGCCTTTTGCTGGGTTATGAGTGGTGTAAGGTGATTTAATGTTGTTGATCCCCATGCACAGATTCCATAGGTGAGATAAGGGTAGATAAGTGAATGATATAGTGCAAGGAGAGCTGATTGTGGCACATAATAGTGTATCTTTGATAATATGCCTACTGTCTTTGAGATTTTCTTGGAAATATGTTGTATGTGTGTTTGGAATTTAAGGTTACTGTCAAGGTGGATTCCTAGGAATTTTCCCTCTGTGAGTCTTGTGATGGGTGAACCATTGAGCGTTATGTTAAGTGGAACATTTGTGGCTTTGTTTCCAAACTGTATGAAGTAGGTCTTGTCAGTATTGAGAGTAAGCTTGTTTGTCGTCATCCATGTTGATATTTTCTGTAATTCGGCATTAACAGTGTTGACCAGTATGACTGGATTTGGGTGAGAGAAGACATATGTTGTGTCATCTGCAAATAATATGGGTTTGAGTAGTTGTGATGCATTCGGTAAATGAGGAATAGGAGTGGCCCCAGGACATTTCCTTGAGGGACTCCGACTGTAATTTGTTGTGTGGAAGAGTTCGCTCCATTCGTGTACACGTATTGGCTTCTGTTGCTAAGGTATGACTTTAGGTAGTTGATTGGGTGCCCCCTTATACCATAGTGTGCTAATTTTGTGAGCAGTAAATCATGGTCGACTGTATCAAAAGCTTTGCGTAGATCAATGAAGATTCCCAGTGGGATCTCTTTCTTCTCAAGTGCGGTGTATATTAACTCTAACATGTGTATAATAACATCGTTTGTGCTCTTGTTGGTCCTGAATCCAAATTGACAGGGGTTGAGTACATTGTGTGAGACGAGGTAGGAATAGATCTGTCTATGAATTCATTTTTCGAAGATTTTAGAAAGCAGTGGTAAATTAGAAATTGGTCTATAATTATTCAAGTCTGTTTGATCACCTCCTTTGTGGATCGAGGTGACCCTAGCTATTTTGAAAATTGATGGGAAGGTAGAGGCTTCAATGGATTTATTGAATAGTGTTGCTATAACTGGTGACAGTACCTGTGAAGCTTTTTTGTACATAAAAGGTGGTAAGCTGTTTATGTCTCCTGCTTTGTTTTTAAGGGTGTTGATTATGAGCGAAACTTTAATTGGGTTGGTAGGAGCTAGGAATAGTGTATTTGGGTAGGTGTTGGTGAGGTAGTCTGTTGGACGGGTATTCGAGCTTGGGATTTTACTCGCTAGATTCTTTCCTATGGTGGAGAAGAAAACATTAAGTCTGTTTGCTGTCTCAGTTGGTGAGATGAAATGTAAATTTACCCTTTCATATTAAATAAATTGCTTTACTTCGTTAATTTTTTACTTGTGAAATACGCTTGTTTATAGTGTTATATTAGTTTTTGTTTTGAATGTGCAGTCAACCTAATATAATTAAGAGGTGTGTTCATAAGTGTGTGGGGAGGCTAGGGATGTGGCCTGAGAGCCAAGAGGGCGGCACCCTGAAAAAGTTTGGCAACCACTGCTTTAAACTGACAGAAGATAGAAGTATGGGTGTGTGAAGTAAACAAAAGAAGTTGCAGTACTTCAGAAGGGAGCAAAAATTACCAAGGTACCGTAGGAAAGCATACAGAAAATATGATATCTCATAAATCAGTTAATGATAAAAGCAAAGAAATTAGTGTTCAAATAAAGAGGCAGCAAAATATTCTGGACAATGTGAGCAATTTTATAGACGTGATTTAACTTCAGTTGTTTTACACTGTCTTCAACATTCAGCATATCCAGTTGTTGTAATTCATCCTGGCCTACATGCTCTCTTGGACCCAAATTCAGGATGAATCTTACTATTTTGTTCTGGGTGAGTTGTAGTCTAACAGTTTTTTTTTTTTTGTAAAGGCAGAGTGCCATGAAGAGCAAGAGTAGTCTATGTGACATTGTATAAGAGCTAGACTTAGGGTCCCGAGATCCTCAGTAGATAAACACTGTGCTTGTCTGTAGAGGAACTTTAGTCTGGCATTCGGTTTCTTTACTACACTGTTCCCAATCAATTCTGACATGCTTAGGTCAAAGGGGATTCCCAGATATTTCACTGAGGAAACTGAAGTGATGGGTTCCCCATTGCACTGGACATTAAAATTATTAACCCTTTTAAGTTTATGTTTCGTGCCAAAGAGTATGACTTCCGTTTTCCCGAGGTGTAACGATAACTATACACACACAACCCGCACATATAAAAGAGAGGAGCTTACGGCGACGTTTCGGCCCGACTTGGACCATTTACAAAGTCACACTAACACACAAAGACGGGGGAAGGGGTATTTATAGGCAGGCAGTTCATACCTCCTCTCCCTCCACAGATTCTCCTGGTGTCTACTCTATTTCTTGCTCCTCCTGTCCTCTTCAGTACTTCGGAGAAACTGGCCGATCTCTTTCTGACAGACTCAGGGAGCACAAAAATAGTGTTAGGCTTGCCGACACTAATAATGCTCTTTTCTGTCATGTCAGAGATCACAGTCATCCTATTGATTGGTCTTCTGCTAAAACTGTCTACCCTACGTCTAACTTTCATAGTCGCCGCCTGGTTGAATCCTCCCTTATACACAACTTTCCCTGTATGAATCTTAGCCCTGGCTTTGTCTCTGTTGATGCTTTCCTCTCTCATTACATTGTTAAATGCTCTAAACTCCAGAACACCCGTGACTTAACCTGATTCCTTCCCCTTTCATCTCTTCTCTCCTCTCCTTTTTTCTCCTATGGGTTTTCCCTTCTTTCTTTTCTTTTGCCTTGTATTTGTCCTTTATTTTTTTTTATTTTTTTTTTTTCGCCTTTCCTCCCTCTTTGTTCTCGTCCCACCCTTGCGGGCCGCTAGCCTCATTGCAGTGCTCCTCTATTACTACTACTACTACCACTTCCACTACTTACTCCATTATTTCCCCACTCTCTGGTACCCTCCCCTGTCTGCCTGCCTATAAATACCCCTTCCCCCGTCTTTGTGTGTTAGTGTGACTTTGTAAATGGTCCAAGTCGGGCCGAAACGTCGTCGTAAGCTCCTCTCTTTTATATGTGCGGGTTGTGTGTGTATTGTTCCAGTCACGGTATTGTGACTTTTTGTTATTTATTTATGTAACGATAACTTGTTGTCTACTAACCATTTGCTGCAGGACTCCAGTTTCAGTGACAGTACATTAGCTATATCTTGTGGGTCTTTACCTGACACTAAGCCAATGATGATCCTTTTTACACTTGTTCTCTCTAGGCTAGAATACTGCTGTACATTAACATCTCCATTCAAGGCAGGTGAAATTGCAGATCTAGAGAATGTACAGAGAACCTTTACTGCACGTATAAGTTCCATCAAACACCTTAACTACTGGGAACGCCTGGAAGCACTAGACTTATATTCACTGGAGCGCAGGCGAGAGAGATATATCATAATCTACACCTGGAAGATTCTGGAGGGACTGGTCCCTAATACCTAATATGCACACAGAAATCACGCCATACGAAAGCAATAGACTTGGCAGACGGTGCAACGTACCCCCAGTGAAGAGTAGGGGCGCCATTGGTACACTAAGAGAAAACACAATAAGTGTCCGGGGCCCAAGACTGTTCAACAGCCTCCCACCAGCAATATGGGGCATTACCAGTAGGCCTCTGGTTGTCTTCAAGAGGGAGCTGGACAGATACCTAAAGTCAGTGCCAGATCAGCCGGGCTGTGGTTCGTACGTTGGACTACGTGCAGCCAGCAGTAACAGCCTCCTTGATCAGGCCCTGATCCACCGGGAGGCCTGGTCATAGACCGGGCCGCGGGGACGTCGATCCCCGGAATGCCCTCCAGGTAGACACTAACAGAACACTGCCATCTATACATACAATAAAAGCTTACACTCGACACTGATGGGCAGTCATTCACATAACATAAGAACAATAAGGGACCCAGAATACTACCTTGGGGAACCCAACATGCTATCGGCAGGGGTTGTGATTCTGTGTTGTTGATCTTGACAATTTGTTTCCTGTTACTTAGGTAGGACTTAAACAAGCCTACAGAACCTATGCCGATAGCTTGTAGTTTCTTACATAATATATTGTGGTTTACTGTATCGAAGGCCTTTTGCAAGTCTAAGTTTACCATACCTATGAGATTCCCTAGCTACATTTCAGTTTTCAGGTAGTCCATCAGATTAATTAGGGAGGTGTTGGTTGAGTAAGATCTCCTAAAACCTGATTGGTAACTATGGTGAATGTTTTTGTCCTTAAGATACTTAACTACTTGACAGTACACCGCCTTCTCTAGAAATTCTGGACATCACACTGAGTATACTAACTGGCCTATGGTTGCTAACATCACACCTACTATTTTTCTTGAATATAGGAGTAACTCTGGCCTCCTTGAACCCCTCAGGAACGGTATTAGTGGTGATGGACAAATTTATTAAGTGCGCAATGGGGACGTGCAATTCAGAGGCACCATCTTTTAGGAACTTAGCCGGGATGTTATCTGGACCTGCGCTCTTAGTTGGGTTTAACTTAGTTCTTTTCGCACGAAGTCATAAGATACACCTACTAGTTGGCAACTGTTTGGGTTGACGCCTTTATTAGTGTAGTATGTTTTAAACTTATTGGAGTCTGTGTTAAAGGTATTTGATGCAGCTGGCAGTTTACTTACTAGTGTTGATGCAACAGATGTGTAATATGAATTAAAACAATTTGCCACTTTAGTTGTTTCGTGGCATACCTTTATTATCGATATTTAGCACTATGTTAGATCTATCTACGGATTTATGGCTATACCCCAGCTGTTTTAGTTGGTGCCAGAGCTTTCTGGGGTTATTCTTGTATTCTTCGATTTTTGAGCAATAATGCCTTGCCCTTCTTTTCATGAGCTTCTGCACCCTGTTCCTTACCCCCATGGAATTCATTTAGCACTGCAATATCCTGTCTGTTTGCCTTAAATCTTTATAGCAACTGATCCCTGAATTTGATATTATCTAATATCTCAGCAGTCATCCAGGGTTCAGTTCTTCGTTTAATCTTAACCTCTTTAACTGGTGCAATATTATCAAGGATGGCAGTGAACATGGTTTTGAATTTTTCCCAGCTACAAGTGACTCAGCCAGGTGAAGGGTAAGACATTACTTGCAAGGACATCCACATGGCTTTGAGTGGCTTAGGCATTCAGATACACAGCTTTGGCCAGAAATTCAGAGACAACATAGGAGCCAGGAAGTGGTGGAGGTGCCAGAGTAGGTGGTGAGGCAATGCGAGCGAGAACTTACCGCCTCTCACACACCCATGTGGAGCCCAGGATGGGCTCGACCACCGGGGACACTTCAATGGAGAAAACACCACTAAACCCACCTCTGTTGTACCTGCATCTCGGTGATGTGTTGTGCAGCTGTAGCAACAGGCAGCAAAGTACAGGTGACGCTGAACACGTGGTTAAGGACAGCACTGGAGCTGAGAAGAACCCAGTTAATGCTGCAAAGGTTTCCGGAGGAAATTAAGCGTGTTTGAGCATAAATCTTGCATGCCTGTGTCAGTGACGAGGCTAGGAGAAACATCAACAGGGTAACTTTCTGGTAGACTGATGCTCCTTGAATGTGATTATGAAGTACCTTGTGACTTCCATCTTCCTTCCTTTGGGCATAACACAACTGCTGCAATTACCGCTATCACCAAATATGCTATGATAGTTTTTTTTTAATAAATTTCTGGTGAGACAATAATAATCTTTGGAGGGAGCATTACCCAAGGTCTAGCGAGAGAGTAAGGGTGAGTAACGTCTTATTGGTAGTATGTCTGCCAAGAAAGTGAGAGCAAATGATGATCTCGTAGATTCAGGTCTAAGGTTGAACTAAGCCCACCTGACGGCAACAACAGGCCTAGTCGGCATTGCACAAAATACAAGGCCTGGCAGTAGTTACAACCAAGCTATCTATTCTCAAGGAAACGAAATAGAAACTACCTGTCTATTAAACCATACCACGGGAGGGGTTAGAACCCGCAATCAGAGTCTCAAAACTCCAGACCGTCTCTGATCGCGGGTTCTAACCCCACCCGTGGTATGGTTTGTTTGCAATCGTGTCACTACGATTTCGTGAGTCATACCTGTCTATTCTTAAGGAAATGAAATGCAATCTACCAATTAAGGAAATGAGATAGAAACTATCTGTGTACTGTGGAAATGAGATGGAAACCATCTATATATTAAGATGATAGAAATTACCTGTCTTTTAATACGAGCTAGAAACTACTTGTTAATTTTCAAAGCAAGATAGCAAGTGCATTATGAAGCTCACTTGGCACACACCAACATCGTCCAAGAGTCCTTATATAGAGCTAGTCTGGGCGTAGCGGCCTTCTACCTCACCCACAGATGAATCACCTCTAAAAATCTGCCCACACTGTGCAATACATATAAAAATCTTCAAGGGCAGTGGTGATAGGCCTTAAACAGTAAAGCCAAGAGAGTGTTCCAATGTCAGATATATACAAACGTCTATACAACTATAAAAAACATACAAGCCATTTAAGTAACCAGCGTGTCAGACATACGATATAATATAAATTTGTATCCCTTAATTTAAAAATTATCAGTATTTATCCTTTCTAAAGAGGCGATGCATTGTTTTAGTCTTATCCATAAGCTACTTTGGATAAGAATATTTGGATAGTGGCAATGAGCAAAGTAAAACAAGTTGAAGTGTATAAAATTAGAAATATAAAAAAGTGTTTCGACAAAGGATTATACATTTCCAAAGAGTAAATATCTTGTTCTGCCGGACTCTCCCTACCTCTCAAACATTCATGAGTAAAGTATAACAGTAACAGGTACAGAGGCAGTACTGGGTACTGGCAATTCACTACAATGCTGATAGGTCATCACTGCTGACAGCTGACCGAATAGCTAACAGCTCACCATAATGCTGACAGATCGGTACAGGGATAAGCACTGACAGCTTACCACAGTGCTACCCGTTAACTAAAGGGATTAGTGTAGACAACTCGTTACGATGGTGACATCACCAGGTTGCTTACTCACATGTTAACTTGAATACACAAACGTTAACACTAAATATTTACTACCTTTTTTTTTTGTGAAAAAAAAGTTCTTCACTAGCAATTTGCTTACATTATGCATCACAAATGGATTTTTGATGGATGGGGTGGGAAACATGGTCAGAATTATAAATCCGTTGTTTTAAAGATAACGAATGAAAGCAATAAGAACGCTAGTTTTGCAAACGGATTAAACTCTGTTTTCTCCGTAGTTCCTCGTTTTTATTGTTATTTTGTCAAAACAAATTCATGTGTAAAACAGTACTTATGTAATGGTATAACTGGCTAAATTTGATTCACTAATGCTAACCTAACCTAAACTAAAACAGTGTATATAGAAACAGCTTTATATTATTATAATCATGGGGGAGCGCTAAACCCGTAGGATTATATAGCGCATGTTGGGGGGGGGGGGTGACAGGTATTCAGGCTCAATTCAGGGAACCGGAGCACAGATTCAATTCCCTAGATCAAGAGCCCTCACCAGCATCAAGGCACCTCCCTTGAGGGGAACAAAAATCTAACGTTGCTAATTAAGACAGGTTGACCCTGTTCATAAAAAGTTTGCAATGACAAATTATTTACATTAACTATTTGACTTAATATTTACTGCGCCATCAAGTAATTCAAACTAATTAGACAAAATAATTGTTAAAATTAAGAATTTCAATTAAGTTGAAGCCTCTATTATTATTATTATTATTATTATTATTATTATTATTATTATTATCATCATAACTAAGAGCTAAACCCACAAGGGTCAAACAGCGCTGTAGGGTATGCTAAAAGGTTTAATATGCTTAACCAGAGACGAGCGAGGGTGGAGAGTATAACAGAGGTAGAGTTAAGGATGGTGTGAAGTGCTAAAGAAAGTATAATATAAGTTTGTGTAATCTGTTGCTGTCAAAAAAGTCAGAGGGAGTCTTGTATGATTAATTATGTTTTTTACACCTAGGATAATAATGATGATGCTTACCAGGAAAGTTGAATAAATATACTAGCCTGCTTACAGAAAGAATTTCTAGAACACAGAACTAAGTTTTTACACTAAACAGGTGCAGATAGGGGTGTGTGTATGTATAGACAAACTCATCTTTACTGTACACTAGTTTTCTTACGTATTACACAGCCTCAATTTCTGAACTTTCTCGTGCTATGGAACAATTTACTTTTTTGTTAGTTTATGTTAGATTAAGTTACCATAACCTAAAATCAATATTTGTTACATCTAACCACTAACACGCAAATTATACACACGATGCGACAAACCTTGCAGGGAAGTTTCTCAGCGAAAATGCGCAACAGTAAAATCTAGACGTTTTCCCACATTTTGTGAGGGAGGGCTGGAGGACGGCCTCTTTGCTCAAGTAAATTTATCATGAACACAAAGCAGTTAATTAAACAAATAATAACCTCTTGGGATACTTAAATTGAAAAATTTTCGACACAAAAATTATAGGCTGCACTTCTATGCTAATAAGTTTTCATGCAAATTAATTTTGAGTGTAACACGAGAACTAACTGGTATTGTGATGCCTGCGTGTGGCAGAACGTATGATGAGGAAGATGGTAGCGGAGACAACAATGAGAGCAGCAGCAGCAGCAGCCACCACAACCATGGCAGACGTAGGAACTGCCATCACTGGACTTGCTTACACACCCGCCAGCTCTGACCTTCAAGAATGACTTAGATGTGGGCGAGATTGAGAGCTACATTCACCATCCTGAATGGCTGCTCTCGCCCTGAATTAACAGATTTAACTTATGGTTAAATCCTTCCTCTTGAGATAACTGGATAACTGTTTTGTTATGCCTTCAATTACAGTTTACCTGGAGTTTACTTGGAGAGAATTCCAGGGGTCAACGCCCCCGCGGCCCGGTCTGTGACCAGGCCTCATGTTGGACCAGAGCCTGATCAACCAGGCTGTTACTGCTGGCTGCACGCAGTCCAACGTACGAACCACAGCCTGGCTGGTCAGGTACCGACTTTAGGTGCCTGTCCAGTGCCTGCTTGAAGACAGCCAGGGGTTTGTTGGTAATCCCCCTGATGTATGCTGGGAGGCAGTTGAACAATCTTGGGCCCCTGACACTTATTGTGTTGTCCCTCAACGTGCTAGTGGCACCCCTGCTTTTCATTGGGGGGATGTTACATCGCCTGCCGAGTCTTTTGCTTTCGTAGAGAGTGACTCTCGTGTGCAAGTTTGGTACTAATCCCTCGAGAATTTTCCACGTGTATATAACAATGTATCTCTCCCCCCTGCGTTCTAGGGAGTACAGGTTTAGAAACTTCAAGCGTTCCCAGTAATTGAGGTGGTTTATCGCACTTATGCGTGCCGTGAAGGTTCTCTGCACATTTTCAAGGTCAGCAATTTCACCTGCCTTGAAAGGTGCAGTTAGTGTGCAGCAATATTCCAGCCTAGATAGAACAAGCGATTTGTAAAGTGTCAACATGGGCTTTGCATCCCTGGTTTTGAAGGTTCTCATTATCCATCCTGTCATTTTTCTAGCAGATGCGATTGCTACGGTGTTATGGTCCTTGAAGGTGAGATCCTCTGACATGATCACTCCCAGGACTTTGACATTAGATTTTCGCTCTATTGTGTGGTTGGAATTAGTTTTGTACTCCGATGAGATTTTAATTTCCTCACGTTTTCCGTATCTGAGTAATTGAAATTTCTCATCATTGAACTTCATATTGTTTTCTGCAGCCCATTTAAAGATTTGGTTTATGTCTGCTTGGAGTCTTGCAGTGTCTTCAACGGTGGACACTGTCATACAGATTCGGGTGTCATCTGCAAAGGAAGACACGGCACTGTGGCTTATATCCCTGTCTATGTCCGATATGAGGATGAGGAACAGGATGGGAGCGAGTACTGTGCCTTGTGGAACAGAGCTTTTCACATTAGCTGCCTCAGACTTTACTCTGTTGACTACTACTCTTTGTGTTCTACTTGTTAGGAAATTATAGATCCATCTACCAACTTTTCCTGTTATTCCTTTATCACGCATTTTGTGTGTTATCACACCATGGTCACACTTATCAAAGGCTTTTGCAAAGTCTGTGTATATAACATCTGCATTCTGTTTGTCCTCTAGAGCATCCAGGACCTTGTCATAGTGGTCCAGTAGTTGGGACAGACAGGAGCGACCTGCTCTAAACCCATGCTGCCCTGGGTTGTGTAATTGATGGTTATCTAGATGAGTGGCGATCTTGCTTCTTAGAACCCTTTCAAAGATTTTTATATGGGACGTTAGCGCTATTGGTCTGTAGTTCTTTGCCATTGCTTTACTGCCGCCTTTGTGGAGTGGGGCTATGTCTGTTGTTTTAGTAGTGCTATGGCTAAATTATTAGTCCTGCATTAAATAATGCACACGGATTGTGTATATCAATTATACATGATTTGATGTACAGATTAAGGAATGCATTCTACTTCAGCCCATTTCAAAGCCTATCTATCGCAATTCGACCCACAACAATCGACTGACTAACTCGAAGGGGATCTTTAAAAGGTTGCCTGATTTTTTTCCTCCAACTTTGTTATTTTATTTCGCTCATAACTCGAAAACGCCTCATATATTCACTTCAAATTTTCAAGACTTGTGTACGATAACGAGGACTAAATTCTTGGAACTGGCATGTTGACGTACCTTATAACTATTGTTGAACCTATTCCCAGCATCCTGGGACGCTGGTGCCATAACTGCAGAACGACTCACCTAATCAGCTTCAATTTATCACCACTGGTGTGGTTTCCTGAATACAAGGCACATGCTGCCACTGGCTGGTATAAATTACAATTTTTCTAATTTTATTGAACAGCGATATTCATTTTTCATTTAATAACTAAAGAATGCTTCCTTCGACTGATGATTCTATAAGAAGGATGATACCTCACAAGTTTAGTCTGATTCTATAAGAAGGATGATACCCCACAAGTTTAGTCTGATTCTATAAGAGGGATTATACCCGACAAGTTTAGTCTGATTCTATAAGAAGGATGATACCCCACAAGTTTAGTCTGATTCTATAACAAGGATGATACCCCACAAGTTTAGTCTGATTCTATAAGAAGGATGATACCCGACAAGTTTAGTCTGATTCTATAACAAGGATGATACCCCACAAGTTTAGTCTGATTCTATAAGAAGGATGATACCCCACAAGTTTAGTCTGATTCTATAACAAGGATGATACCCCACAAGTTTAGTCTGATTCTATAACAAGGATGATACCCCACAAGTTTAGTCTGATTCTATAAGAAGGATGATACCCCACAAGTTTAGTCTGATTCTATAACAAGGATGATACCCCACAAGTTTAGTCTGATTCTATAAGAAGGATGATACCCCACAAGTTTAGTCTGATTCTATAACAAGGATGATACCCCACAAGTTTAGTCTGATTCTATAAGAAGGATGATACCCCACAAGTTTAGTCTGATTCTATAACAAGGATGATACCCCACAAGTTTAGTCTGATTCTATAACAAGGATGATACCCCACAAGTTTAGTCTGATTCTATAACAAGGATGATACCCCACAAGTTTAGTCTGATTCTATAACAAGGATGATACCCACAAGTTTAGTCTGATTCTATAACAAGGATGATACCCCACAAGTTTAGTCTGATTCTATAACAAGGATGATACCCCATAAGTTTAGTCTGATTATGTGCAATTTGGAATTTTACTGAAAGTAAAAAACTTTGAATTGTTGGAATTAATAAATTACTGGAGAATGCCTTTAATGAACGGCTTTAAACTTTTACCATTGGTGGATTTTATTAAAACGCAGCTTGTCATTCAATTTGCCAATTTAATCAAAGTTAGGTAATTATTATTATAATAAAAAAAGCGCTAAACCTACTAGGGTCATACAGCTCAGCAGGGCGGGGAAGGGTGCAGAGGTAATGGGTAGTAAGAGGGAGAGGGATTATTATTAGGTCATTGAGTACAGCGGGGCAGTGGACAGTGCAGGCGTAGAGGGTAGCAAAAGGTTGAGGTAGAAAGGGCAGTGAGGAGTGCTAGAGGCATCATCATCAGAGTTTGTGCAGTAAATCAGTTGCTGTCAAAAAGTCAATGAGTCTGGGTTACAGGAGGGTCCATCAGCAAGAAGGGAAGGTAAAGTAAGGGCATTAGAGCGGCGACGACATTGGAGATAAATTCTGCGTGCTCGTTGATAGAGTGGGCAATCCAACAGAATATGGCTAACAGAAAGTGGAACCTGACAATTCTCACAGAGTGGGACAGGGCACCTCTCCATGAGATATCCGTAAGACAAGTGTGGCCGATGTGAAGACGGGAGAGAGTAGTCTCCCAACCTCGACACTGATGACAAGAAGACGACCAGAAACCTATACTTGGTTTAATAGAATATAATTTATTATGTAGCAGATCAGACCAACATTGTTGCCATTGGGTGTGAAGGTGGGTAGCAATTACAGAAAAATAGCCTGTGAATGGAACACCTCTATATGAAACTGGGGTCATGTACTGCTGATCGCGCAGCAGTGTCTGCCTGTTCATTGTCCTGTACGTCAAAATGACCGGGGACCCAACAAAAAACAATATCTTTGGGCTGAATGTAGTCGAAGGAAAGTTCTACGATCAGCCCCCATGAAAGATTAGCGAGCTATGACAAGTTGCCTTTAGAGAGGTAATGTGAGGTTTCCAGGATAACCTACGGTCAAACAGAAGGCCGAGAAACCTGACCGTATCACGTTCTGGGATACGCGAGCCATATAGGTACAATGGATGATCAGAGAAGACAGAACGTCTAGTGAAAGTAATTTGGTGAGTTTTAGTACTAGAAAATTTAAACCCATGAGTGGTGGCCCAATTGAAAACACGGCTGACCACATGGTGGAGAGAAACTGCAATGAGGTGACAGTCAGTGCCTGCACAAGCTATAGCAAAGTCATCAACATAGCGAGTGATGACCAAATATTGGATGGAAGAATAGATGCCAGATCATTTATAGCAAGGAGGAAAAGTGTTGTGCTCAGAACACATCCCTGGGGGACACCTTCAGCTTGGACAAAGTCCGGGGAAAGCATATTATTAACCCAAACACGAAAATGTCTTTCAGTTAAGAAGTTCTTAAGGAAAAATGATAGATTGCCTCGGAGGCCTAAGGAGTGGGCCTGGGCCAAGATATTATACATCCAAGTTGTGTCATATGCCTTCTCAAGGTCAAAAACGATGGCGATAGCTGAGTGGTTATTGGCAAAGGCATTATGAACATACGTATCTAAGCATAGTAAGGGGTCAATGGTAGAACGGCCCTTACGAAGGCCATATTGACTAGTGGAGAGACTGTTGTGTCTCTAAATACCACATCAAAGTTCTATTTAACAGACGTTCCATCACCTTGCAAACTGCACTGGTAAGAGCAATGGGACGATAGTGGGAGGCATCATGTTCCATAGTACCCGGTTTGCGGAAAGGGAGAACAATGGCAGATTTCCACAGCTGGGGAAGAAATCCTTGTGACCAAATAAGATTAGAGTCGTAAGAGAACTGTAAGGGCTGACTGATGTAAATGTTGTAGCATACGAATATGAATGCTGTCAGACCCAGCTGCCGATGATCGGCAAGCTGAGTGTTGCCTCCAGTTCCAGAAGTGTAAAAGGCACATTATAAGATTCTTCTCTGATAGAAGAAAAGTTTAAGGGCTCTAACTCTCTGGCAGACTTTGAGGAACACCGGCAACCCAAAGAACAGGAGCCGGGTTGGGAGAGTATTTATCACTCAGTTTCCATACTTTTTTACAGACTGCACTCATGGAGGAAGCAGAATTGACGGTAGAAACATAATCCTGCCAGCAAGTGCATTTAGCATCACGGATGACACGGCGAGCGACTGCTCACTTCTGCTTAAAATCAAGGAGCCTCTCTGTGTTTCTATTGTACCGGTACCTGCCCCATGCAGCATGTTTCAAACGTACTGCCCGAGCACAAGCAGGAGACCACTAATACCCCGAGGTTTGGGGTACAGAATGTTAAAACTGAGGTCGAGAAGGTGTAAAAGCTCATCAATGGAGGACGAAGAGGGAGCCTCACTAAAAGCAGTTAGATGCGAATAAAGGTCCCAATTTGCTCGGTCAAATTGCCAGTGTGGGCTACGAGGAGGTGGTGAATACAAAGAAGAAGTAAGGATGATTGGAAAATGATCGCTGTCATGCAAGTCCGGGAGGACAGAACAGGTGAAGTCTAGTATAGTTGAGGAAGAGCAGACCAATAGATCGATGCAAGAGAGAGAATGAGTACGAGGATCAAAATGGGTGGGAGTACCCATATTTAAAACATGGAGGGGGAGAGAAGCAAGAAAAGCCTCCAACTAAATGCCACGGGAGTCACAGTGAGACTCCCCAGAGGAAATGGTGGGCATTAAAATCGCCAAGTAACAGAAGTGGTGGTGGTAAGGAAGAAACCAGAAATGCAACATCTGGGATATATAATGCCCGAGAAGGAGAGAGATATAATGAACAGATTGTATACCACTTATTCAAGTGGATGCAGGCTGCAGTGTAATGCAGCAAAGTATGAACAAAGAACTGACGGTATGGAATACAAGTGCATATAAGAAGTGCACTTTCATTAAAGGTTCCATTGGGAAAAGGATCCGATGGAAATAGTAAATCGTAGCCGAGATGGGATGGATAATAGAGGAGCATAATTTGGGTTCTTGTAAACAAACACAAACAGGGGAAAACAGGGAGAGCAACACCTGAAGCTCACCCTGGTTACCTCTGAGGCCACGGATATTCCACTGTAAATAAGCCATAATTTGCGAAGAGAAAGATACAAGAAATCTGAAGGTAGAGGTATCTACGGACTAGAAGGGTTAGAAAAGTCCACATGTGGAGGCAGCGGAAAACTTTTAAGCAGCGAAGGATTGGGATGCTGCAAAGAAAGGAGTTGTGCAGATGGAGAAGAGTGAAGAGGAGGAACATTGATGGATCGGTGTCCATCAATGGTCGAGTCTCCTCAATATATTCTGAGATAGCTTCAACTGTATCAGAGGACAAGGACGTTGTATGTGGTACAATACTGGAGATGGAAGGAGGAGGGTGAGTAAAGATCGGGGCGACGATGGACTGTACCAAAGTAGGAGGGGATGAAAGGGTAGAGGGAACTGGAGAAGAAGCTTGGGAGGGGACAGGGAGGAAGTGACCTGGGAGGGGGCAGAAGAGGAAGAAACTTGGGAGGGGACAGGGGAAGAAGGTACTGTACGAGGAGGAGGATGAACCTCCACACTCATAACAGAGCCAGTTAGAGGTGAAGAACCGGGTACAGAGACTGGAAAGGAAAAATGTGCAGATTGCAGAAGGGAAGGAGGAATGAAAGGAGATTTTTAACAATGGGGATTTTTTGGGACTTCGGAGGAGAGGGGCGACAGGGAGGTGTTATACGAGGTCTTGTAGACACAGAAACTTGTGAGTGAGAAGAGGAAGAGGTGAGAACAGAATGAGGTGTTGAGGTAGGGACCCCTGAATCCAGGACAGCAAAAGAATTAGAGACAGGGATGACTGCAGAAGGGGTGACTACAGAGGAGGCTGTGGAAGTTGGTACCCCAGAGGTGGGGGGACGTTTAGTAACTCGAGAATAAGAAATACGGGGAAGTCTCCCTTGGAGATGTAGATGAAAGACTGCCATAGCATTTGGAAGCCTTCTGCCTCTTTGAGACAATGGATTTCTTGCTCATTTAAGTAAACTTGGCAACAGCAAGAGTAAGATGGGTGAGCCTCATGACAATTAAGGCTAGAGGGAGGTAGACTACAAGAGGTATTGGTATGGTAGTCAGCACCACAGACTTGGCATTCGGCCATGGACCTGCAATATTTTGCTGGATGACCAAAACGGCAGCAATTTGTACACTGTTGCGGTGTAGGGATCACCTTTCAAACTTGTAAACGGTGTCCCGTAATATAAACAGAGGATGGAAGCTCATGGCAGTCAAAAGTTAAGTGAGCTACATTGCAAGGGAAGGGTATCGTCTCCGCCTGCAGGCAGGGAGGACATAAGTGTCTACTTTGAGGATTGGGAAGTCTTGGAGCTCAAGCTGTTCCAGAATGTCCTCACCACATGTCTGGAAATTCTGTTGGACAATGGTATGGGGTAGAATGACAGTACCACTACAAGAATTTATGGAATAATGTTTTTCAATAGTTACAAGAATAGCATCGATGGTTGTAAGCAAAAACAGATCGTGAGCTTGGCTAGCATTCTGGACAGTGATGATGCGTGTACGGCTCTTGAGAGCATGAAAGGATATATCTCTAAAAACATGGCGTAGAAGCGCCTTGCCAATACTATTGTCGGAAAGATAGTCAGTAGAGGAAGTTGGTCGTAGAGTAAAATACTTAGTCCATTGTGTATTTTGAAACAGTGCATAAGGGGAGTGCGTGATGTGCCAGTTTTTCTGAGTAGAATGAGAAGGAAGCGAAGAACTATCACCAGGTAATGCCGGAAGCATGGTCAAAGAAGTGAGGTCAGATGTATCAAAGGAGTCAGCCTCCAGAGATACACCCGTCACCCGAAAGACACCCAAAGCCACCCCCCGGGAGACCGGAGAGGAATCGGGACATCTCCAGGTGATCCAGATTCCACAGCAAACTACACCACCGCCAAGGACTTCAATGGAATGGGATGGACCAAGGTACCCTTTACCCTACCTAGGAACTAGAGTGCCTGTGGGAAGAATCCCAAAGGCTGAAAATAGGAAGAGGATAGGGGAAGGATGGGTAGGAGGAGAGGAAAGGGAAAGAGGGGATGGGGAGGACGGGATAGGGAAGGGGGGTACTGGGGATAATTACGTTCGGTCTGAGGAAGGAGACCAAAAGGTCTAATTTCTCAGACCAAGAGCCTCTTCACCGCGCCACGGAGCCCCCCTTGAAGAGGTAAGATTAGGTAAGGTTTGTCAGGAAACAGGACAAGTATTTCCTGACGTGGGTTTTAGTCATATGATGACCCACAATTGGAGCATTTGGTCATCTGATCGAGGACTTCCACTGGCTTACCGGTCCAACTCTTTAAAAATCATGGTTATTTTAAAAATTAAGCATTTTTTCACCATATCTAACAACTAGAGAATGACTTTTTTGATCAGCTTCGAATCCCCTAAATGGTGAAGTATTT
The DNA here is from genome assembly GCA_009830355.1 of Cherax destructor. Taxonomy (NCBI): domain Eukaryota; kingdom Metazoa; phylum Arthropoda; class Malacostraca; order Decapoda; family Parastacidae; genus Cherax; species Cherax destructor. Next base: position 23,926 of record WNWK01015529.1, on the reverse strand, counting down.
AAAAAGGAAATATTTATGTATTAATTTTGGGCTGTGGGGAGTGCCAATTTTATTAAATTTTATTTTTTAAATAATAAAAATCCCGTTTTTTTCTTAAAGGCTTCTATAGAATTTTGAATAGAAATTAAAAAAAAAAAAAGTAAACAGGGAAAAAATACAAGGTTTTATAGTGTTTTTTAAGATTAACAAAGAGAAACTTTTCTAATTTTTGGAACATTCTCAGCAACATTTACGTTCTCATAATGCTACATAGCATAATGCATAATGCTACACTGCATAATGGTACATGGCATAATGGTACATGGCATAATGCATAATGGTACATGATATAATGCATAATGGTACATGATATAATGCATAATGGTACATGGCATAATGCATAATGGTACATAGCATAATGCATAATGCTGCATAGCATAATGCATAATGCTGCATAGCATGCTACATAGCATAATGCATACTGCCACATAGGCCATTCCCAAATGTTTCAGTGTGACAGCTGGAAACAGGTTCCAATAATGGCTTCAACAGTGGTGTATTCTACATGGAGTGTGTAGATGCCATTTTGCCCCTATTAATTATTGCATTATTTTGCCTTGATGCTGGTGAGGGGCTTCAGATCCAAGGAACTGGACTTATCTTCCTCTTGATTGGCCGAAATTTAATGCTTTCCATTCCATAGGCCATATATGATCCCTACAGACTTAGTACTTTCCTCTTACTAAAATATAACAACTGTGAACAACAATCTTCAATGACATGCATCGAATGAAATTAATGAAATGCTTCATGGGTTTAGGCTGTGTACGCACAACTTTTGTGGAATTTTGTGAAGCTGGTAAATACATCTTCTGATAGGCTTTAAACTTTTAGTGTTGATGTGTTTTCCTCAAAGGAACAATTTCGATGTTAGGTGTGCAAGCTATCATGTGCCAATTTTATTAATCAAATTGATTTAAAAATAATCAGGGAACGGGTGGGGTTGGAACCCATGGCAAGTGAGTGGTAAAACTTCAGGCCAGTTCGTTAACAACTTGGCCAGCTGGCTCTAATAAGATTCACCCAACTAGGTATATTTATATACACCTGTTCCGTGGTTTGTTTGCAATCGTGTTATTAAGATTTTGTAAGTCAAATTGGTTTCTGTGAAATAATTGGAGAATTTCTCATCAGCTTGACTTTATTTTGTTATCCTAGGTTAATGTTCTTTAACGTGCCTATATTATTGTAATCAAGGGGAGCGCTAAACCCGTAGGAGTATGCAGCTCCTGTGGGGGATGTGGAAGGTATTCAGGCTTAATTCAGGGAACTGGAGCACAGATCCAATTCCCTAGATCAAGAGCCCCTCACCAACGTCAAGGAACCTTCCTTGAGGGGCAAGGTGCCTATAACATGTGTGTGCCCTCGAGATCATAATTAAAAATTTGTATGTTATGTGCACTAATCTTACACAAAACCTACTTACATACTTAAAAGCTTGTCAGTCTTACTTGGAGAATTCGCCTGTGTAGATTCCAATTTGCTTTTATTTAAGAAATTGTAAAAAAAAAAAAAAAAAAAAATATTACTTTTCATTCGACAATTTCGGTTTCACATCTGATTAGCTTCAACGTTTTCATTCTGATTACTTGATAGTACAACATCTGAGTGGCTTCAAGGCTAATGTGCTCTTGCATTTTAGGATCTTGGTCTCTGGTCTCTCTGAAAGATTTTAATTGGATTTGGTCTCATTCTCACCATCCAAAACATACCCTTCTGTAAATGCGCCAGACATAGCATTTGTTTCTGTGGGAGTCCAATAATGTAACTAACTTCGCCATTCTAATTTCATTTTCAACTCTGAATGCTTGCAAACAGAAATGATAAATTATTATTTAGATTGTTTTGGTTTAGTGTGGGTTTTGTTAGTGTCCCTGTAATGTACTATCTCGTAGGGTACTTGGTGTACATGTCCCTTCTTTCTCCAGCACTGGGTGTATACCTGTCTGTTGAACGTTCGATTCTGCTGCGTGTACGACGACTTTGATTTGGCCTTACTACCATGCGCCTCTATACCTTCTGCTTCCCTTCCTTGTTTATCCCTTTTTTCTGGGTGTGCTTGTTTGTCCATCTGTATAAAAAAATGCTCCTTTTTGAGATACTTCCACTTTCTCTGTAGTGTCCCGTTCTTTTACATGGCAATCTGGGCAACTAATGTCCCCCCCAACATTCTCTGATTTATTATGAGGATTTGCACATCTCCAGGTGGAAATACCTGCAATCATTCTGGTGTGGTTGAAGCATCATACTCTTCCACATACGGAATAACTAAGCGCTAAAACCACGAGGGTCATACAGCGCTGCAGGGTAAGGCATGCTAAAGGTTTAACATGCTTGATCAGAGCCTAGCAAGGGTGGAGAATATAACAAGAGGTAGAGTTAGCAAGGGCGGTGAGGAGTGCTAAAGGAAGTACAATCAAAGTTTGTGTAATAAATCTGTTGCTGTCAAAAAGTCAAAGAGGGAGTCTGTGTCAAAGGTGGGTTCATCAGCAAATAGATAAGATAAAGTAAGGGCATTAGAGTGTTGACGATATCGGAGGTAAATTACACGTGCCCACTGGTAGACAGGACAGTCTAATAGAATATGGCAAACTGAAATTGTAACCTGACAATTCTCACAGTGGTACTGGGAGCCTCTCAATAAAGATACCCAGGAATGAGACGTATGTGCCCGATGTGCCACGACATCGAAGATTAGAAGACCAGAATTCTAAACACGGCTTGATAAAATATATTTTGATAGATTATAATTTGTTATTAAGCAACCTTCGCAGTCGTTGTTGCCAACGACGGCGAAGGTGGCTAGAGATTACAGCAAAATAGTCTGAGAATGGAATACCCCTATTGACCAGGCTAGCATCAGACGAGCCTGGCCCATGGCCGGGCTCCGGGTGTAGAAAGACTCTCGAAACTCGTCAAACGTATATGAAATGTGAAGGTCATGACCACTGACCACGCCACAGAGTCCGCCTGATCATTGCCCTGAACATCCACATGATAAGGGACGATTTCTTTGTTTTTGCTAAATGCGGAGCAACCAAAGTTGCATATGAAGAACTAGGGGATGAGGCGAATTAAATTTTTTGATAGCCTGCAAAGCACTAAAGGAGTCTGAAACTACCACACAAATATTGAGGTAGACCTGGATGCAATACGTACAATTGCTATGATAATTTTATACAGTTCAGCTGTGAAAATGCTAATCGAGTCTAATAAATGACCTCACAAAACATTCTCCAGGAACTTTGCCGCAAATCCGACACTATCCAAGAATTTAGATCTATCAGTGTAAACTTCAACGAGAATGAGAATGAGACCGGAAGTGTTTATGAAAAAGGGAGCGAGAAGTAGCTGTAGGTATTTGAGCTTTCTCTCACGGCAGTGGGGAAGAACAGACTCGAACTGTCGTAACCTTCCAAGGGGTAAGAGAAAAGTTAAGACACTAGATGAACATATAAAGGGGGCAACTGAAGAGAAGCCAAGAGCGAGTGAATACGAAGAGAAAAGGGACAGCGTACACAGGGGCGACAATCAAATAATGGACCTCTACTAACACCTGTTACCATCCTATATGTAGAAGGATCGTGAAGGTCATGACAGAAGACAAAATATCGGACGCAATGGGCATCACGCCGATCGTTCAAAGATGGAACATTTGCCTCTACATATAGGCTCTCGACAAGGAACGAACGAAAAGCACCTATATACAAACGTAATCCCTTATGATGAATGGGATCAAATTTAGAAAGAGTTGCAGGAGAGACAGCAGAATATATCTGGTCGCCATAATCTAGTTTCGATAAAAGTAGGACTGAATGAAGTCGAAGGAGAGTTCGACGATCCGCCCCTCCCTCCCCTTCCCCCAAAAAAGATGAGCGAGGGTTTTAAGGAAGTTCAGCCAGCTATAGCAAGTTGCTTTCAGTGAGGTTATGTGAGGTTTCCAACACAGCTGGCAATCAAACACAAGACCGAAAAATTTGACCATATCACATTCAGTTATCTGGGAACCATATAGCTATATTTAACGAAGTATTAGAGACAACAGAACGTCTAGTAAAAGTAATCTGATGTGTTATAGTACCAGAAAATTTAAACCCATGAGTAGTGGCCCAATGGGAAACTGTCGATAGCATTCTGGAGAGAGGCTGCTACTAGGTGGTAGTTAGCGCCTGCACAAACTATAGCAAAGTCATCAACATACAGTGATGACCAAATATTAGATGGGAGAACAAGAGGCCAGATCATTAATAGCTAGTATAAAAGTAGTAGTGCTAAGGACACATCCCTGAGGGATACCTTCAGCCTGTATATAGTCTGAGAAAAGCAGATTATCAACTCGGACATGGAAATGTCTCTCAGACAAGAAGTTTTAAAGAAAAAGTGGCAGATTGCCTCGGAGGCCTAAGGAATGAGCTTGGGCCAAGATGTTATATCTCCAAGTAGTGTCATATGCTTTTTCAAGATCAAAAAAGACTGCGATAACCGAATGGTTACTAGCAAAGACATTACGAACATAAGTGTCTAAAAGAAATAAGGGGTCGATGGTGGAGCGGCCCTTATGAAAGCCAAATTGACAAGTGGAAAGACTTTTGTTTGTCTCTAAATACCACACAAAACATCCATTTACTAGACATTCCATCAACTTGCAAACTGCATTAGTAAGAGCAATGGGTGTATAGTAGAAGACATCATGGCCCGAAGTGCCCGGTTTAGGAAAAGGCAGAACAACGGTAATTTTCTATGGATGGGGAAGAACCCTATGCGACCAAACCAGATTAAAAAGACGTACGAGGACTACGAGAGCTGACGGATGTAAATGCTGGAGTATAGTCCAGCTGCCGACGATCGGCAAGCGGAAAATGTTGACTCACGTTCTGGAAACGTAAAAGGCACATTATAAGACTTCTCTGCTAGAAAAAAAAAGTCTATAGGCGGCAACTCTGGCACACTTGAAGAAAGAAACGGGGAGGATAGATGGAGACCCGGAGAGACTGACAAGATGATTTCCAATTGCTGTGGCAACCTCAGTAGGATTTGCAATGCTGACACCAAGTACAAGGTGCATTTTTTTATTAATTTGTTCATCTTACCACTTACGATTCATTGATGCATTGTAGTCATGTGGATGTCAGATGGTGGGGCAACAGGATTATTTAGTTTGGCCTGAGCATCGTGAGGCTGAGTGATTTCTCTGATCGACTTTTATGCAGCGGCAAGTGCTCATGTTATTTATATTAAAATTGTCTGTGTATATTTTTAACACCTCACCATTTGGTTATCTCACTAGCTTTGATTGGTTTTACACTGATAAAATTGGTGTCGCTATGCTGTGAATATAATTATATAACACTGTCAACAACCTTGGTCCACGACTAAGTTGCTACCAGCAGATATCAGAAATATTGTTGGAACAATGGTACAAGTTTTCACAAGGAAGCTTGACTGCTACCTACCACTACTAGACTGGTGGCTGTGTAGGCCTACAAGCCAATAGCAAGAACAGCCTGGTTGACCAGGCATTCTTTATTTATCTCATGATAAAATATCCCATTTTAACCTCTGGCTGGACTGTGAATATAAAAAAAAAAGAGCAGGTCACAGGTTGAGGATAGTGGTGAAACTGAGATAGGTCTACTTGAGGTAAGTGTTAAATTTAGGTACGGTGACTGCAAAAAAATTGAGGTACCATAGTTAAGAGTGTGGAACTAAGGTTTGAAGTATTTTCTTCTTAGGAAATGATTTATAAGTTAAAATTAGGGGTTAGTATACAAAATATTTAACTCAGGATACAGGAAGTATATAAGCAGCCTTTTTTTTTAAGAAGCTTAGTAAATTTGTTGGACTTTAATATGTTAATAACAAATTATCCCAAATAAAGAATATGAAAGGACAATAACAATATAATTTACCTGCAGTAGGTTGTCCAATATTCATGTTTTCTTGACTGGGGCTCTTCACGGGCGAACATCTATTCGATTCGTCCGTCTCTTCCCGGATGGCCTGACTTACATCCAGAGAAACGCTAAGTAAATTGTCAGCCGAGCCCGGGGTCATAACGTCCGAACACGGACTGGCAACGTTCGGTGGTGCCAATTGGTTAATACACTCATCAGGTGTGTGTGGTCGTAGACATACTGCTGCAACTGGACCACTTTCACTTTTAGATTTACTTACAATTGTATTGTTGGTAGCCGTTTCATCTTTTCTTTTAGCTTCATCGGGAACTTTAATATTAGGAATGTCTTGGGGTTTTCTTTTCGGCTCGAATATTTCAATTTTGAATTCACTATTATCTTTCTTACCAAAGGATTTCAATCTCTGTCTGATCTTGGGTGAAGTGGGCTTTTGACTACAAGTTTCCGCACTCGCAACACTACTCTGAGGAGGACCAATGGGAAGAGGAAATGTGGGCGCATCACATTCTGTCATTTCCTCTTTCTTATTCTTTTCGTCTTCGAGAGAATCGTTATCGAATTCTGCTTCATCGTCACTCTCATCACCATCATCACTCTCAGATGTCAAATCTTCATCCGCACTTTCTTCACTCTCGTCAGTTAACCCAACTTCCTCTTCATCCTCCTCTTCCTCAAGACAAGAAAGGTCGTCATCGGAATTTTCATCAGTTTGGGTTCCTCGATCGGATTCAGCATTTTCTTTAATATTACCGTCATCGCAGGTTTCCTTAGGGGACTCGTCATTAGTAATTTCACTAAGTTCTTGGCTTTCAGAGTTCTCCGTATTTATGATATTAAACGTGTTATTATCCATACTATTTTCTTCACTACACGACACATCGTCCATCTCGCCAGACTCGGCACTCTTACTCGAGAGTTCCTTGGAGTGTGCCGTAGATTTCCCACGGCACTCCTCCTCCGTCTTGGAAACCTCGTCTTTCGTGGAATCATTTTTCTCACAACCATCATCTAAGTTATCACTAATTGCGTCGATGTTACTAATTTTATTATCGACGTGCTTATTAGTTCTCATTTCACGGGATGTAATATTTTCTAATTCTTTGTTGTCTAAACTTTCCAGAGGCGTCTCTATCTTGACGGGAGAGAAGTTGACTTTGTTGGTCATGCAATCTGTGTGGGCTTGTATTTTAAGCGTCTCCGTTCCCTCCATACCGCCCAGGTGGCTTCTACCATAAGAATTACAACAGCCAAGCATTCGTTACTTTTTTATTGTTCTCACATGTCAAAAAAAAAAACTATCTGTAAAAATTATTTTTTCTTTTCAGTGAAATTTATTAACTGTCATTTTTAAGAATAAAACAACATAAATAATATATAGCAACGACGTCATTTATTTTCCTAGGGTTGCTTTACATAAAACAAAGGAATTAAGCACTGAGGCATGGGCGAATTATGATACATAAAGTGTCTTACACAATATGCGTATGTTAAATTGTGTGTGACACTGTGTATGTTAAATTGTGTATGACACTGTGTATGTTAAATTGTGTATGACAGTTATATTTTGTGAAATACTGCATATGTCGCAAAATGTTTATGACACGTATTGTGTTTGGCAATGAGTATAACACACACAGTGTGTATGACACGTATATTGTGTTTGACATATTATGCCTAGAAATTCGAAAAAGGCTGGAGTGTAATGCATAATGCTCAGGTTTTATGTGGCTCTAATAACTGCCTTCTGTTGTGAGGTGAGTGTTTAGAAGCAGTTTGATTCCCAAATAGCTACAGAGCCCACATGTGAGACAGTGACACGTCAGTGGCAATTAGTGTAGTCTGTGGTACAAGTATAGTGTGGACAGTGATATAGATTAGGCCTTGATTCAGCAGGAGGCCTGGTCTGGGACGGGGCCACGGGGGCATTGACTCCCGTAAACATCCTTCATGTTGTGATGAGTATTTTTGTAGGATATGGAAATGAGAAAGAGCTGGGGCGATTACTGTGTATCGAGGAACACTTCGTCAATAGGGAGGCTTATGATTAGGATGTGTTGGCACTTTTGTTTTGGGTCCGATTTGTTAAAAAAAAAGTGCCAACACATCCTAATCATAAGCCTCCCAAGTGACGAAGTGTTCCTTGATACACAGTAATCGCCCCAGCTCTTTCTCATTTCCATATAATACAAAAATAATCATCACAACATGAAGGATGTTTACGGGAGTCAATGCCCCCGTGGCCCCGTCCCAGACCAGGCCTCCTGCTGAATAAAGGCCTGATTAGCCAGGCTGTTACTGCTGAACACACGCAGTCCAACGTACGAGCCACATCCGGCTGATCACGAACTGACCTGAAGAACTTCTCAAGTTATCAAACAGATAGATAAACTGAAGCAAAATAAGTCCCCGGGACCCGACGAGTTGTTTTCCAGGGTACTTAAAGAATGCAAGATGGAACTTAGTCAGCCATTAACGAATGTGTTTAATACGTCCATCCTAACTGGTGTTGTGCCAGAGATGTGGAAGATAGCTAATGTAGTTCCTATATTCAAATCAGGGGATAAGTCCATTCCATCAAATTACCGTCCAATAAGCCTCACGTCTATAGTAGGCAAATTATTAGAATCAATTATAGCTGATATTATTAGAAGTCACCTTGAAGAACATAATTTGATTAATGAATCTCAGCATGGGTTTACGAGAGGTCGTTCCTGCCTGACAAATTTACTGACGTTTTTCAATAAAACATTTGAGGCAGTAGACAGTGATAAAGAATATGATATAGTTTACTAATGGGGATTAGTAGTGACTAATGGGGATTAGTCACTAGTGGCGTTCCACAAGGATCAGTTTTAGGCCCATTGTTGTTCATAATTTACATAAATGACCTTGATGAAGGAATTGCAAGTGACATGAGTAAATTTGCTGATGATACAAAAATAGGCCGTATGATTCATTCTGAGGAGGATACCAGTGAACTCCAGGAGGATTTGGACAAATTAATGTCTTGGTCTGAAAAGTGGCAGATGAAGTTCAATGTGGACAAGTGTAAGGTACTAGTCCTTGGTAATGAAAATATCCCTCGAATTTATAAACTAGGTGAAGTAGAGCTTGATCATACAGAATGTGAAAAAGACTTGGGAGTCATTGTAAGCAAAAATCTAAAGCCAAGACAACAGTGCCTAAGTGTGCGCAATAAGGCTAACATATTACTAGGATTTATTTCAAGAAGTATAAGCAACAGAAGTCCAAAAGTTATTTTACAGCTCTATACATCACTAGTGAGACCTCATTTGGATTATGCAGCTCAGTTTTGGTCTCCTTACTACAGGATGGATATAGATTCATTGGAGAACATACAAAGAAGAATGACTAAAATGATTTACAGTATAAGAAATCTCCCGTATGAAGATAGACTTAGAGCGTTGAATCTCCACTCTCTGGAGAGACGTAGAATGAGGGAAGATATCACCGAGGTGTACAAGTGGATGATGGGCATAAACAAAGGAGATATTAATAAAATACTGAGGATATCGAACCAAGTAAGAACCAGAAATAACGGATTTAAATTGGATAAATTTAGATTTAGAAAGGACATAGGCAAGTACTGGTTTTGGAACAGAGTTGTAGATGCGTGGAACAATCTTCCGAGTAGGGTGATAGAGGCTAGGACCTTGGGTGGCTTTAAAAAGAGATTGGACAAACATATGAGTGGGAGGGGCTGGGTTTGATTGTTGTCGTGAATACGGGAATAAATTCTTAGGTAGTGGTGGTTTTGATAAGGCCCTGCCTTGTATGGGCCAGTAGGCCTTCTACAGTGTTCCTCTATTCTTATGTTATGTTCTTATGTACTTGGATTTCAGTAAGGCCTTCGATAGAGTACCTCACAAGAGACTCTTAAGAAAGGTGGCAGCTCATGGTATAAAAGGTAAAGTTCTAGCATGGATAGAGGCATGGCTTACCAATAGAAAGCAGAGAGTTTCCATTAATGGGGTCAAATCTGAATGGGGATCAGTCACTAGTGGCGTTCCACAAGGATCAGTTTTAGGCCCATTGTTGTTCATAATTTACATAAATGACCTTGATGAAGGAATTGCAAGTGACATGAGTAAATTTGCTGATGATACAAAAATAGGCCGTATAATTCATTCTGAGGATTAGTGTCGTGAGTACGGGAGTAAATTCTTAGGTAGTGGTGGTTTTGATAAGGACCTGCCTTGTATGGGCCAGTAGGCCTTCTGCAGTGTTCCTCCATTCTTATGTTCTTATGTAAAGCAATACCCCTTATGAGAGACTGCTGACAAGTCTTCGGCCTCTTAAGACCGAAGATGCCATCAAACCACCAAAAAGAGCAGAAGTGTAATTAAATGTAAAGGACTTAGGCCTGATGGATGATCTTCTCTTCAAGAAACAATAGTCACTATCAAAACTGCTGTTCTATACTTTTTTTTTTATTTGCAAAGCACGAAAGCCACTTAGTTATTTTAGCAAATTCAGCATCACCAGTTGATATGAATTTGCTTTTATTCTACCACCAGCTCCCAATATATCTACCACCAGTTCCCAGGTTATCTACCACCAGTTCCCAGGTTATCTACCACCAGTTCCCAGGTTATCCACGACCTGTACCAAGGTTATCCACGACCAGTACCCAGGTTATCTACCACCAGCACCTATGTTATCCACCACGAGCACCTAGGTTATCTACCACGAGCACCTATGCTTTCTACCACCAGCACCTATGTTATCCACCACCAGCACCCATGTTATCCATCACCAGCACCCAGGTTATCAATCACCAGCACCCAGGTTATCTACCACCAGCACCTATGTTATCCACCACCAGCACCCATGTTATCCACCACCAACACCCATGTTATCCACCACCAGCACCCAGGTTATCTACCACAGCACCTGTTATCCACCACTAGCACCCATGTTATCCACCACCAGCACCTAGGTTATCTACCACCAGCACCTATGTTATCCACCACCAGCACCTAGGTTATCCACCACCAGCACCTAGGTTATCTACCACAGCACCTATGCTATCCACCACCAACATCCATGTTATCCACCGCCAGCATCCAGGTTATCTATCACCAGCACCTATGCTTTCTACCATCAGCACCCATGTTATCCACCACGAGCACCTAGGTTATCTACCACCAGCACCTATGCTTTCTACCACCAGCACTTATGTTATCCACCACCAGCACCTATGTTATCCACCACCAGCACCCGGGTTATCTACCACCAGCACCTATGTTATCCACCACCAGCACCCAGGTTATCTACCACAGCACATATGTTTTCTACCACCAGCACCTATGTTATCCACCACCAGCACCCATGTTATCCATCACCAGCACCCAGGTTATCTACCACCAGCACCCGTTATCCACCACCAGCACCCATGTTATCCACCACCAGCACCCATGTTATCCACCACCAGCACCCATGTTATCCATC
>WNWK01015529.1:0-7500 GCA_009830355.1 Cherax destructor | reverse complement strand
ACTAATATTACTCAGACATGTTACTAATATTACTCAGACATGTTACTAATATTACTCAGACATGTTACTAATATTACTCAGACATGTTACTAATATTACTCAGACATGTTACTAATATTACTCAGACATGCCAAAACTAGACATCCTCCTGAGTAACTTATTTATAATAATAATAACCAGAAAAAGCTAAACCCGTAGGACTTTTACAGCGACTTTAGAAGGAGAGGCAAGTATGCTTTGAAGGAGAGAGTAGCCTCAGTTCCACGAATCAAGAGCCCTCCAGCATGAAGAAACCTACCTCGAAGAATCAGTAACCCTTGAAGGGAAGTTTTCCTTAATGCCGGTGAAGGTTTTTTGATCCAAGGAACTGAAGCCACCAGCCTCTTACTGGAATCAGATATGATTACTATCTATTTAAGGTGTTATACGACCTTTACGGGTTTACCTCTTCCCCATGATAATAAAACTAGAGAATAACATCTATGGTCACTGGTCACAATACTGAAGAGTCCTGGTCTCACTACACACATTATACTTACTATATAAAACATTATACTCCCACTATACAAAACATTATACTCCCACTATACAAAACATTATACTCCCACTATACAAAAAATTATGAAGTGATCCTTTATTGACAACGTTTCGCCCACGCAGTGGGCTTTATCGAGTCACATACAGATCTACCTGGAAAATGAGCAACATGGAGATATATATAGGGTACAGTCAGGTGGAGAATGCTGGGTCAGGTGGAGAAAGCTGCATGTGAGTCTTAAAAGTAGTGTGATAGTTAAAAACATAGTGTGACTTAAAGGACCTGCAGTGTACCATTCTTGAGTTCTAGGTGGGATAGCGTTGAAGAAGTTTCTTGGCAATAGGTTCAGCTATGTTGTAGAAGCCGTTGTTCTGGTTGAAGTTGTTGGATATACAGATGAGTGATGATTCTAGGATTCTTCGGTATTGCGTGTTGTCTTCTCTGGCGATGAGTCTTGCGTTTCTGTAGTTGATTAAATGGTTGTGTAAATTTCGGTGTTGAACACAGGCATTTCTTGAGTCGTCAGATCTGCCTGCGTACTGGTGTTCTGAAATGCGTGTTTGTAGGTCTCTGGATGTTTCGCCAACGTATAATTTGCTGCAGCCATTACAAGGATTGTGTATACCTGCCGTGGATTGAAGCTTTTCCTGTCTGTTACTGGTAATGTCCTTGATGGTGGTGGATGTGGAGGTGGATACTCGGAATGAGGTCTTAGAAAAAATGTTGGAAACTTGTTTGGAAATGGAGTTGGTGGGAAGGACTATGTATCTCTTCTCAGCAGTGTCTTCTCTGGGTGTGTTGAAGATGTTTAATGCCCGTCGTCTGCAGTCTCTAATGAAGTGACGAGGATAGTGAAGTTTGGAAAAACTTGTTCAATGAGGGAGCATTCTTCTTCAAGGAACTCACTGCTGAGATTCTGAGTGCGCGCAGGAAAAAGCCTATAATTACACCACGTTTAATTTAATCAACTCAGAAACGCAAGACTCATCGCCAGAAGACAACACGCAATACCGAAGAATCCTAGAATCATCACTCATCTGTATATCCAACAACTTCAACCAGAACAACGGCTTCTACAACATAGCTGAACCTATTGCCAAGAAACTTCTTCAACGCTATCCCACCTAGAACTCAAGAATGGTACACTGCAGGTCCTTTAAGTCACACTATGTTTTTAACTATCACACTACTTTTAAGACTCACATGCAGCTTTCTCCACCTGACCCAGCATTCTCCACCTGACTGTACCCTATATATATCTCCATGTTGCTCATTTTCCAGGTAGATCTGTATGTGACTCGATAAAGCCCACTGCGTGGGCGAAACGTTGTCAATAAAGGATCACATTATACTGCTTATGTTTATTTTTCCATTGTGTCGGTATTTTATACCATTTATTTCCATACAAAAAATTATACTCCCACTATACGAAACATTATACTCCCACTATACGAAACATTATACTCCCACTATACGAAACATTATACTCCCACTATACGAAACATTATACTCCCACTATACGAAACACATTGTATTTCCCACTATACGAAACACAATGTACTTCCCACTATACAAAACACACTGTACTTCCCACTATACGAAACACATTGTATTTCCCACTATACGAAACACATTGTATTTCCCACTATACAAAACACACTGTACTTCCCACTATACAAAACACACTGTACTTCCCACTATACAAAACACACTGTACTTCCCACTATACAAAACACACTGTACTTCCCACTATACAAAACACACTGTACTTCCCACTATACAAAACACACTGTACTTCCCACTATACAAAACACACTGTACTTCCTACTATACAAAAAACACTGTACTTCCCACTATACAAAACACACTGTACTTCCCACTATACAAAACACACTGTACTTCCCACTATACAAAACACACTGTACTTCCTACTATACAAAACGCACTGTACTTCCCACTATACAAAACACACTGTACTTCCTACTATACAAAACACACTGTACTTCCCACTATACAAAACACACTGTACTTCTCACTATACAAAACACACTGTACTTCCTACTATACAAAAAGCACTGTACTTCCCACTATACAAAACACACTGTCTTCCACTATACAAAACACACTGTCTTCCACTATACAAACATACTGTACTTCCCACTATACAAACACACTGTACTTCCACTATACAAAACACACCTGTACTTCACATACAAACACATGATCCACTATACAAAACACACTGTACTTCCACTATACAAAACACATATGCAACACTTGGGCATCTTTATTGAGAAACGTTTCGCCACACAGTGGCTTATCAGTCCATACAAGGAGAATCGTGAAGAACAGGAGGAGTGTGAGGTTGTCAGGCCCTCAATCTTGAGACGATGTTGTCAGTCCATCAATCTTGAATAGAATAACAGCATATGAGCAGAGGAACCTTATATACTGTAGACAGGAGAGGCAGCAGTAGTAGGAGGTGTCACATTTGTTCAATGTGGAAGTAGGTCGTGCCAAGGAATAGGCAAGCGAAGAAATCCCTGATAGATACCAAGATGTTGCAGTGTCAGACAGGATGTGAATGAATGGTTCAGAGAACCGACGAGTTGGTAAATTAGACACATATGCAACACTTGGGTATCTTTATTGAGGAACGTTTGCCACACAGTGGCTTCATCAGTCCATACAAAGGAGAATCGTGAAGAACAGGAGGAGTGTGAGGTTGTCAGGCCCTCAATCTTGAGACGATGTTGTCAGTCCATCAATCTTGAATAGAATAACAGCATATGAGCAGAGGAACCTTATATACTGTAGACAGGAGAGGTGCAGCAGTAGTAGGAGGTGTCACATTTGTTCAATGTGGAAGTAGGTCGTGCCCAAGGAATAGGCAAGCGAAGAAATCCCTGTATTAAGATACCAAGATGTTGCAGTGTCAGACAGGATGTGAATGAATGGTTCAGAGACCACCTCCTACTACTCTGCACTCTCCTGTCTACAGTATATAAGGTTCCTCTGCTCATATGCTGTTATTCTATTCAAGATTGATGACGACAACATCGTCTCAAGTTGAGGCCTGACAACCTCACACTCCTCCTGTTCTTCACGATTCTCCTTTGTATGGACTGATGAAGCCACTGTGTGGCGAAACGTTTCCTCAATAAAGATACCCAAGTGTTGCATATGTGTCTAATTTACCAACTCGTCGGTTCTCTGAACCATTCATTCACATCCTGTCTGACACTGCAACATCTTGGTATCTTAATACAGGATTTCTTCGCTTGCCTATTCCTTGGGCACGACCTACTTCCACATTGAACAAATGTGACACCTCCTACTACTGCTGCACCTCTCCTGTCTCAGTATATAAGGTTCCTCTGCTCATATGCTGTTATTCATTCAAGATTGATGGACTGACAACATCGTCTCAAGATTGAGGGCCTGACAACCTCACACTCCTCCTGTTCTTCACGATTCTCCTTGTATGGACTGATGAAGCCACTGTGTGGCGAAACGTTTCCTCAATAAAGATACCCAAGTGTTGCATATGTGTCTAATTTACCAACTCGTCGGTTCTCTGAACCATTCATTCACATACAAGAAATAAAGCAATAGATTACTGGGATTTATATCAAGAAGTGTAAGCAACAGAAGTCCAGCGGTTATATTACAGCTTTATACATCATTAGTAAGGCCCTCACCTAGATTATGCAGCTCAGTTCTGGTCTCCATTTTCAGAATGGATATAAATTGTTAGAAACACAGCGACGAATGACAAAGTTAATTCATAGCATTAGAAATCTTCCGTATGAAGAAAGATTGAAGACCCAAAAATTTAAATTTTCACTTGTAAGACGAAAAATGAGGGGAGACATGATCGAGGTATATAAGGGGGAAGAGGGGTATTAATAAGGGGGATATAAATAAGGTCTTGAGGATATCTCTCCAAGAGAGAACCCGCAATAATGGATTCAAATTGGATAAGTTTAGATTTAGAAAGGATATAGGAAAATATTGGTTTGGAAATAGGGTAGTTGATGAGTGGAACAGTCTGCCTAGTAGGGTCATTGAAGCTATGACCTTGGGTAGTTTCAAATTTAGGTTGGATAAATTCATGAGTGAGAGGGGTTGGATTTGAGTGGGACTCGCGCATGAGTGGGTAGAATTGTCAAAGCTTATTTCTTGGGTAGCATTGAAAATTGGGTTGAGCAAATATTCTGTTAGTGGGACGGATTGTGAAGGACCTGCCTAGTATGGGCCAACAGGCCTGCTGCAGTGTTCCTCCTTTCTTATGTTCTTATGTTCTTGAGTTAATAGAATCTTCAAAGCTTATTTCTTGGGTAGAATTGAAAATTAGGTTGGGCAATTATTCTGTTAGTGGGATGGATTGTGAAGGACGTGCCTAGTATGGGCCAACAGGCCTGCTGCAGTGTTCCTCCTTTCTTATGTTCTTATGTTCTTATTCCATCCCACTAACAGAATATTTGTTCAACCTAATTTTCAATGCTACCCAAGAAATAAGCTTTGATAATTTTATTTACTCATGTGCAATTCCCACTCAAATCCAACCCCTTTCACTCATGAATTTATCCAACCTAAATTTAAAACTACCCAAGGTCCTTGCTTCAATAACCCTACTAGGCAGACTGTTCCACTCATCAACTACCCTATTTCCAAACCAATACTTCCCTATATCCTTTCTAAATCAATTGACCAGTTATACCTATTCGACACGACATATAAATATATTCATACATACATATAAGAGAGAGACATACAGATAGAGAGCGAGTTTGACTGCATCTGAATTATTTCCAGAGATAACGTGTCTCCAGCATTATGGCGTAGTGTATTCTATGTCTGAGCACACCAAAGTAATATTTAGCAGCCTAGTGAATAGCCATATCTTCCCTTGGGAGTGAGTGGCACTTTTGTTTGTGTGGTCTATGTCTCTCATCACCCTGGTCTTATAGTATATTGCGTGAGAGTGGTTGAAGCGGCTCACGGTACCCCTGTTTTTCATAGAGGGTCTATTGCACCTTTTGTCAAGTCTTTTGTTCTCGTAGAGAGGGATTTCTGTGTACAGATTTGGGACCAGTCTCACTAGGATTTTCCAGCTGTAAGTTGTGATGTAACTTTCTTGCCTTCGTTCCAAGGATGATTAAAGGTCAAGAGTTCCAACTAACTAAGATGTTTGACTCTACTTATATGTGCAGTAGGGTTCTCTGTACATACTTCATATTTGCAGTTTCGTCTGCCATGAAAGAGGTAGTTAGTGAACAGCCTTCTTCCTTTTCTTCTTCCTCTTCATCATCTTTTTCTTCTTCTTCAACTTCTTCTTTCTCTTTATCATCTTCTGCTTCAACTTTGCTCTTCTTGTGTTTCCTGGATACTCTGAACGAGGTTAGGGTGAATTTCAGTCTAAGCAGCGACTGTCTACAGTGGTGTTAAACCGACAAATATACACAGTTTTGTACATCTGAAGCAGGTATTACACAACGCATAACAAGCCCATTGCTTGTTATGCAAAAGTTATTATGCCTGGCCAAACCAAACTCTCTCAATATAAAATCTATCATAAAACTTTAAAGATGGGCTAGGAAAAAACATGTAATTATAGTAAAGCTCTAGACACTGTCTCAATTTTCATTGAAGCTAAAGTATTTCCTTTGATATAATAGCAATACTGAACTTAAAATTAATAAATAAGAATAATAATTACACTAGCCATATCGCCACCAATATAGGTAATGACCTACATATAACTACATATACAGTGGACCCCCGGTGTTCGTCCTGCTCCAAACTCACCCTTTATGTAAGTGTTTTTTAAATGCTTTTGTAAGTGTATTTTTGGGGTCTAAAAGGACTAGTCTACTTTACATTATTCCTTATGAGGATAAATTCGTTTGGTAATGGCACTTGAACAGCATTCTGGAACAAAAATCACGAAAACCGGGGGTCCACTGTATATGTATTGAACTATATGGTCTCAAAGTTACAAATATTTTTAAATGCTGGAGTTGGTTGTTAGTCGAACTCTCTGATACGCCTCATGGCGAGTCTATGAAATAAAAATATATCGTGTATTCTTTTCTGAGCAAATTGGATTACAATTTCATGAATGCTTTTGTAAATTATTTTACGAAACAGAGATAAACATACTAACAAGTACAACAAGTGAAATAGATTTTATAGGCAACTTAGTGAGTTCCACACGGAACTCACTAAGTTGCCTATAAAATCCAGTTAGAATCCTTGACAGTAATAAAGGGAAATACAAAGCTCACTAGTAATACTAGCTCGGTGAAGACGTGTCTAGTGTACTCCCTGTGGACTGAATCAAGATGCCCCCTATTGAGCAACTTTACCAGCAGCTTAAGGAGGAATTGAGGGTAGCGAAGCTTGAGATACGGCGATTAACGGAGGAAAACAAGAGGATTCGTAGTAGTCCTCCTGTTGTGAGTCCTCAGGTCAAGAAGGTAACCTGGGCAGTGGCCGGACAGCATGGGACGAAGTTGAAGATCAAGAAGACGAATGGAGAGGTAGTAACGACGAAGAAGAAAGAGACTGCTGTGGAAACTTCGAACGCCTTTTCTGTGCTTCCAGACGAATGTGAGTCGACTACTGGGAACGTCACGACGAACTGTACCAAGGAAGGTAAAAACATTGTTGTTGTTGGGGATAGCCAAGTTAGATATATGGATAGGGCCTTCTGCTTGAAAGATAGGAGTAGGAGACAGAGGGTTTGCTTTCCTGGGGCTGGGATGGAAGACATTGTTAGCCGACTTGACAACATCATGCATGGTAATGGGATCAATCCTATTATCTGCCTCAGTGCTGGAGGCAATGATGTATCCAAGCGTAGAAGTGAGGATTTAGTTAGTAGGTATAAGGCAGCAATAGACATCATTAGGAAGAAGGGAGGGAGCCCTGTTATATGTGGCATTTTGCCAAGAAGG
>WNWK01015528.1:0-47593 GCA_009830355.1 Cherax destructor | reverse complement strand
CTGCAGCATATGGGCGCCTAGCAAACCTAAGAACAGCATTCCGACATCTCAATAAGGAATCGTTCAGAACCCTGTACACTGTGTATATTAGGCCTATATTGGAGTATGCAGCACCAGTTTGGAACCCACACCTAGTAAGGAAATTAGAGAAAGTGCAAAGGTTTGCAACAAGACTAGTCCTGGAGCTAAGGGACATGTCCTACAAGGAGAGGTTAAGGGAAATCGACCTGACGACAATGTAGGGCAGGAGAGAGAGAGGGGATATGATAACGACATATAAAATACTGAGAGGCATTGATAAGGTGGACAGAGACAGGATGTTCCAGAGATGGGACACAACAACAAGGGGACACATCTGGAAGTTGAAAACTCAGATTAATCACAGGGATGTTAGGAAGTATTTCTTCAGTCATATAGTTGTCAGGAAGTGATATAGTGGAGGCAGGATCCATACATAGCTTTAAGAAGAGGTATGATAAAGCTTATGGAGCAGGAAGAGTGACCTAGTAGCGACCAGTGAAGAGGCGGGGCCAGGAGCTCTGATTCGACCCCTGTAATCACAACTAGGTGAGCACGCACGCAAACACACTTAAGGAAATGGACGAATATATGCGAGTAGATCCACGGAAAATGTTTGGGAGAAACTCTTAAGTAAAAACAAACTTGGAATAGGAAAGAATTGTGGGCGATACTAAGTGTTAATTAAGTCACCTTGTTACCGTGCATGAGGCAAGGCAGT
This sequence comes from Cherax destructor, assembly GCA_009830355.1. NCBI lineage: Eukaryota > Metazoa > Arthropoda > Malacostraca > Decapoda > Parastacidae > Cherax > Cherax destructor. The sequence continues at coordinate 46,854 of WNWK01015528.1, read as the reverse complement.
GAGAAAGGTGCTGGAGATAATTACAAATGTGGAAAGAAATTACGTAACGCTTGAAGAAAGAACTGATGGAGGGTATAGCAAATTAGATGTATTTCAGTTGTTGCGAGATCGGAGAAAGGATTCCCCGAATCCCATAATCCCAGCCTACTCTACTTCAACCCACCTAAGTTGAAGCTTTGAAGCCTCAAGAGCCAGAGGACCTGCGACTAAACTCCCTGAAAGGAACCAGAAGAATTAAGTTAACCCTTCCAACAAGTCCTGGAACTGAAGATCAACACCTTTAATATCCTGCAACCTAACTTCCTCAAAGACTTCAGGAACTGCAATAACCCGAACGTTCCTTTAAGCAGCACACATCAGCGTGTAAGGTTTGAAGCAAATCAGAAGAGACATTCCCCACTTATCACATGGAAACCAGTAACACAATTTGTTTAATACATCTGACAGACTATAACCTACACTAGAAATATGTGCTGGCAATAAAAGTCTGAAGCAGATCGCACGCGGCATGAGACACCTCAATTTATCTCAGAGAAAATCATTTTTATGGTAAAACTCGCAGCTACTCACTTCATTATCAGCCGAACTTTCTTATAAACAGGTAACATCTGCTCTGAAAGTTTGAAATGCCGGTCCCAAGAATGATATCACTAATGGGCCTGACAAGTATCCTTGCTCGACCCATGAATCAGGGCACCCTGATGACATAAGTGGGCTCTTACAGGTATCCTTGCTCGACCCATGAATCAGGGGGCCGTGATGACATAAGTGGGCTCTTACAGGCATCCTTGCTCGACCCATGAATCAGGGGGCCGTGATGACATAAGTGGGCTCTTACAGGCATCCTTGTTCGACCCATGAATCAGGGGGTCGTGATGACATAAGTGGGCTCTTACAGGCATCCTTGCTCGACCCATGAATCAGGGGGCCGTGATGACATAAGTGGGATACCACATGGATCCCTTTTCGATCCAACGATTTTGTTAATTTACTTAAATGTGTTACCTGTTGGAAGAGAGCAACAACAATAATAATGTGATAACAGATACGTTACAGCACATGAGGGTCTACATTACTCATCAGAAAAATTAATGAGGTCTACATCCAAGCATTGAGGTCTGTATATTGCACATACTGGTCTTGACATACTAAGGTCAACTGATGCGTACACTGAAAAGTTGTTGCTAGTAAAGAGGAATAGAAGTATCAAGGGACTGGGCAGGAATAAGTGTGCTGAAGCATGCGGCAGCACCGTTCACATGAGCCTGCCTCGCGTGCCGCATTCCCTGACATATTGACACCAACTTTAGATAGGTCCTCAGGAGGGATGAAGTAAAAGAATATTTCCAATACGTCAAGCACATCAAGAAGATGAGTGAGCACTTTACCGTGAGTGAGCTCCCCATCAAGAAGATGAGTGTGCACATCACCTTATGTGAGCTCCCCACCGTGAGTGAGCTTACTCACAATGGCAACAAAGCCTCTTACACACACACACAGTGTACTTAAGGATCGACTCTTCACGTTTGAACTTTGATCATTGATAAGCTGTACAAGCAACTTCAGACCAGGAAATGGACGACACACTTGCATATCAGAGGCAGTAGGAGACCAGGAGGGAGACGACACACTTGTATATCAGAGGCAGTAGGAGACCAGGAGGGAGACGACACACTTGTATATCAGAGGCAGTAGGAGACCAGGAGGGAGACGACACACTTGTATATCAGAAGCAGTAGGAGACCAGGAGGGAGACGACACACTTGCATATCAGAGGCAGTAGGAGACCAGGAGGGAGACGACACACTTGTATATCAGAGGCAGTAGGCGACCAGGAGGGAGACGACACACTTGTATATCAGAGGCAGTAGGAGACCAGGAGGGAGACGACACACTTGTATATCAGAGGCAGTAGGAGACCAGGAGGGAGACGACACACTTGCATATCAGAGGCAGTAGGAGACCAGGAGGAGACGACACACTTGTATATCAGAGGCAGTAGGAGACCAGGAGGAGACGACACACTTGTATATCAGAGGCAGTAGGAGACCAGGAGGAGACGACACACTTGTATATCAGAGGCAGTAGGAGACCAGGAGGAGACGACACACTTGTATATCAGAGGCAGTAGGAGACCAGGAGGAGACGACACACTTGTATATCAGAGGCAGTAGGAGACCAGGAGGGAGACGACACACTTGTATATCAGAGGCAGTAGGAGACTAGGAGGGAGACGACACACTTGTATATCAGAGGCAGTAGGAGACCAGGAGGAGACGACACACTTGTATATCAGAGGCAGTAGGAGACCAGGAGGAGACGACACACTTGTATATCAGAGGCAGTAGGAGACCAGGAGGAGACGACACACTTGTATATCAGAGGCAGTAGGAGACCAGGAGGAGACGACACACTTGTATATCAGAGGCAGTAGGAGACCAGGAGGGAGACGACACACTTGTATATCAGAGGCAGTAGGAGACCAGGAGGAGACGACACACTTGTATATCAGAGGCAGTAGGAGACCAGGAGGAGACGACACACTTGTATATCAGAAGCAGTAGGAGACCAGGAGGGAGACGACACACTTGCATATCAGAGGCAGTAGGAGACCAGGAGGGAGCGACACACTTGTATATCAGAGGCAGTAGGCGACCAGGAGGAGACGACACACTTGTATATCAGAGGCAGTAGGAGACCAGGAGGGAGACGACACACTTGTATATCAGAGGCAGTAGGAGACCAGGAGGAGACGACACACTTGTATATCAGAGGCAGTAGGAGACCAGGAGGAGACGACACACTTGTATATCAGAGGCAGTAGGAGACCAGGAGGGAGACGACACACTTGTATATCAGAGGCAGTAGGAGACCAGGAGGGAGACGACACACTTGTATATCAGAGGCAGTAGGAGACCAGGAGGGAGACGACACACTTGTATATCAGAGGCAGTAGGAGACCAGGAGGAGACGACACACTTGTATATCAGAGGCAGTAGGAGACCAGGAGGGAGACGACACACTTGTATATCAGAGGCAGTAGGAGACTAGGAGGGAGACGACACACTTGTATATCAGAGGCAGTAGGAGACCAGGAGGGAGACGACACACTTGTATATCAGAGGCAGTAGGAGACCAGGAGGGAGACGACACACTTGTATATCAGAGGCAGTAGGAGACCAGGAGGGAGACGACACACTTGTATATCAGAGGCAGTAGGAGACCAGGAGGGAGACGACACACTTGTATATCAGAGGCAGTAGGAGACCAGGAGGAGACGACACACTTGTATATCAGAGGCAGTAGGAGACCAGGAGGAGACGACACACTTGTATATCAGAGGCAGTAGGAGACCAGGAGGGAGACGACACACTTGTATATCAGAGGCAGTAGGAGACCAGGAGGGAGACGACACACTTGTATATCAGAGGCAGTAGGAGACCAGGAGGGAGACGACACACTTGTATATCAGAGGCAGTAGGAGACCAGGAGGGAGACGACACACTTGTATATCAGAGGCAGTAGGAGACCAGGAGGAGACGACACACTTGTATATCAGAGGCAGTAGGAGACCAGGAGGGAGACGACACACTTGTATATCAGAGGCAGTAGGAGACCAGGAGGGAGACGACACACTTGTATATCAGAGGCAGTAGGAGACCAGGAGGGAGAAGACACACTTGTATATCAGAGGCAGTAGGAGACCAGGAGAGAAACGACACACTTGTATATCAGAGGCAGTAGGAGACCAGGAGAGAAACGACACACTTGTATATCAGAGGCAGTAGGAGACCAGGAGAGAAACGACACACTTGTATATCAGAGGCAGTAGGAGACCAGGAGAGAAACGACACACTTGCATATCAGAGGCAGTAGGAGACCAGGAGAGAAACGACACACTTGTATATCAGAGGCAGTAGGAGACCAGGAGAGAAACGACACACTTGCATATCAGAGGCAGTAGGAGACCAGGAGAGAAATGACACACCTGCATATCACAAGCAGGAGACCCAGGAAGGAACGACACACTTGTACAATACAAGCAGTAAGAGACCAATGAAGGGACGACAACAACAACGGGAAACCAAGGTAGGGACGACACACTTGTACAATTCAAGCAGTAAGAGACCAATGAAGGGACGACAACAACAACGGGAGACCAAGGTAGGGACGACACACTTGTACAACACAAGCAGCACATCAGCTGAGAGACGACACATTTGTAAATCACAAGCAGAAGGAGATGAAGCGAGGAACGACACATTTAATACCACACAAACAGCGGGAGACCAACGAGAGACGACACAAACAGATCAACTGAGATACAATACACTTATACAACTCAAGCAGCAAGAAATCATAGGAGGACGACAACAGCAACAGGAGACAAAGGAAGGACGACATAAACAGTAGCAGCAGACCAAGGAAGGACGACACAAGCAACGGCAGACCAAGGGAGGGACGACACAGAGAGAGTTGTACTCGACGACCCGTGAAATTGCAACTCCTTTCCTGCCTAGTCACCAGCACGTTCAGGAGGAGGAGCAGGAGCAAGAGGAAGAGCAAGAGGAGGAGGAGGAGGGGAAGAAGGAGGAGGAGGAGGAGAAGGAGGAAGAGGAGGAAGAGAAGGAGGAGGAGAAAGAGAAGGAGGAGAAAGAGGAAGAGGAGGAAAAGGAGAAGGAAGAGGAGGAAGAAAACGACAACGACGAAGAGGAAAAGGAGGAGACGATGGAAGAGGAGGATGAGGATTAGAAGTAGGAGGAGGAGAAAGAGGAGGAGGAGAAAGAGGAGGAGGAGAAAGAGGAGGAGGAGAAAGAACAAAAAATCAAAGACATAGAAAGCATTATATATTATGAGTTAAGATAGTTGGTGTGAAGTGGTGTATCAGTGTTGAAATATGAGAGAACAATTTATCAGCAGAGTTGCTGATTATATCTCAAATAAACATTCTATTAGTATAAATCTACTTCAAACTAAATTAAGGCATAATTGACACAATGAAAGAATACTGACAAAAGTTAAACTACCAATGTTACGCATTCATTTTATAAACAAGTTTCAACTCGTGAATGAAACTAATGTGTCAACAGTTGAATAGGCTTGGTGTAATAGTTTACTTGAAGCCTCATACATTATGGTGTTGAAGAGAGAAGTGTGAAGTTGTGAGAGGTGAGAGAGAGTGTTTGCTTGTCACGTTTAGACAGAGGAAAATACCTTAACACATTGTTTATCTTCTGGAACTGTGTTAGTTATTGTGGGTATTGCAGATTTACTCTGCAAACATTTTCTTATGACTCTGTAGAATAATTTACTTAGATAAGCATTTTGTAAAGAGAAATTCAACAAGTATTTGACTTCAGTATCAATTATAAATGAGTAATTTGTATAATCCTAAACCAATATTCATAATTTCAAAACTGTTTTTTTATGAAGCTTGATTCCATTATTTTTCTGTCAACCATGAACCTTTTGAAAATCAATTGGATGGTTAAAATCACTCACACATATAAATAGAGCATTAGACTCTTGTCCATTTCTAATGTTATATTTATGCTGTTGTAACCGTAGTTCAAGACTTTTCATGGTTTAACAATAATAAACATTATCACATTTTTTACAGGGAATTTTATAAACACAGCTGTCAGCATGTTGAGGGGAATGTTTAATCAAAAGTTTCTTTTTACTCTATTAAGATTTTTAAATACAACTTTGTTATTAAAATTCTTAGGTAGAGGAAGTATATCAAGAAAGTTTTCATGGTAAGGGAGAACCAACATAATTTTATTTGATAAATTAGACACATATGCAACACTTGGGTATCTTTATTGAGGAAAAGTTTCGCCACACAGTGGCTTCATCAGTCCATACAAAGGAGAATGGTGAAGATCAGGAGGAGTTTGAGGTAATCAGTCCCTCAGCCTTGAGTCGATGTAGTCAGTCCATCAATCTTGTAAAGAATACAGCATATGTGCGAAGGAGAAGCTTATATACTGTAGGCAGTAGAGGTGCAGCAGTCGCAGGTGGTGTCACATTTGTCCAATGTGGAAGTAGGTCGTGCCCAAGGGAATTCTTCACTTGCCAAACCCTTGGGCACGACCTACTTCCACATTGGACAAATGTGACACCACCTGCGACTGCTGCACCTCTCCTGCCTACGGTATATAAGCTTCTCCTTCGCACATATGCTGTATTCTGTTCAAGATTGATGGACTGACTACATCGACTCAAGGCCGAGGGACTGATTACCTCAAACCCTCCTGATCTTCACGAATCTTCTTTGTATGGACCGATGAAGCCACTGTGTGGCTAAACGTTTCCTCAATAAAGATACCAAGTGTTGCATATGTGTCTAATTTATCAACTCGTCGGTTCTCTGAACCATTCATTTATATAATTATATTTGCATAAGGTTTTTTTTTGTCCATTTTTTGAACTATAAAAAGTATTTCTAGCAATTTTAAAAGATTTATCATTACGTATTTTGTGTATTTTAGATCATTAGCTATTTCATAAATCTTCAAGATTTCTTCATCTATGAACTCAAGGCTATGAACTTAGTGCACATAAGAACAGTTATTTGTTGGGTTTCTGTAAATTTAAAATCATGGTTCCCCTTAATAATTAAAACATCTAGGAAAGGGCAATGAGTTATTTGTTCAAACTCAACAGTAAAACTTATGGAATGAGTTGGATTATTTAATTTAACAAGGAAATTATTCATATCTATATTCTTAGGCATAAGACATAAAATATCATCAACATATCTGTACACTTAGCTCTAATGGGAAGGATTTTGTTAAGCAATTTTTTTTAAAGTATTCCATGTAGAAATTGCTATGGATATAAACCATTTCCTTATTATATTAAATAATTTAGTTCATTCCATAAGTTTTACTGTTGAGTTTGGGCAAATAACTCATTGCCCTTTCCTAGATGTTTTAATTATTAAGGGGAACCATGATTTTAAAATTAAAATTTACAGAAAACCAACAAATAATTGTTCTTATGTGCACTATTATTCTTCACATCATGATAGAGTTATAGTTTTTGCATTTACATCAATGTTTTTCAGAGCTTTGTGTATTTGTAACCCTGAGTTCATAGATGAAGAAATCTTGAAGATTTATGACATAGTTAATGATCTAAAATACACAAAATACGTAATTGATAAATCTTTTAAAATTGCTAGAAATACTTTTTACAATTAAAAAAAAAAGACAAACAACCTTGTTCAACAAAACTATGTTAGTTGTCCCTTACCATGAAGACTTTCTTGATATACCTCCTCTACTTAAGAATTTTAATAAGAACATAAGAAAGAAGGAACACTGCAGCAGGCCTACTGACCCATGCCAGGCAGGTCCATCACTCCCCGGCTTAGACCTGACTACCTGGAGTTAACCCTCTCCAGGTAAACTCCAGGTAGTCAGGTCACTTCCACTTAAATGAGGACGTAGTAGCACAAGCTAGTCAGGTCCAACTCACACCCACTCATGTATTTATCTAACCTATTTTTAAAACTACACAACGTCTTAGCTTCTATGACGGTACTGGGGAGTTTGTTCCACTCATCCACAACTCTATTACCAAACCAGTGCTTTCCTATATCCTTCCTGAATCTGAACTTTTCCAACTTGAAACCATTGCTCCGAGTTCTGTCTTGGCTGGATATTTTTAACACGTTATTTACATCCCCTTTATTAATTCCTGCTTTCCATTTATACACCTCAATCATATCCCCCCTAATTCTACGCCTTTCTAGAGAGTGCAGATTCAGGGCCCTCAGTCTATCCTCATAGGGAAGATTTCTGATACATGGGATCAACTTTCTCAACTTGATCAACTTTGATCAACTTTGATACAGTAAAAAAAAAAACTTTGATTAAAAATTCCCCAAAATTGCTGACGGCCGTAATAATAAGATTCCCTCTAAAAAAATGTGATAAAGTTAATTATGGTCAAACTTGGAAAAGTCTTGAACTAAGATTACAACAACATAAATATACCATCATAGTATGGACTATGTATAATCATAGTAGGGACTTTGTCGTCACTACTATGATTATACATACATACATATATATATATATATATATATATATATATATATATATATATATATATATATATATATATATATATATGTCGTGCCGATTAGGTAAAACTGGTCAATTAGCAAGAACTCATCTAAAATTAAGTCCTTTCTAAAATTTTCTCTTATACGTTTAAAAATATATTTTTTTCATTTATGTTAATGTAAGAATTTATAATTTTGTACCAAGAGAAACTTTGAAAACCTACATAACCTTATTACAACAAGCGCAATTTAATTTAGCCTAACCCAACTAAATATATTTTAGATACGTTAACATTAATTTAATAATAAACAAACACAAAGAAATATATTTTTTTCGTTATGTTCAGAATGATTTTGGCGAAATTATTGCATACACAAATTTTCACTTGTCTTATATGGCAAGGTGAGCGTTGCTATTTAAGCCAAAATCGCAAGTTTTACCTAATCGGCACGACATATTTTTTTTTTCAACAAGTCGGCCGTCTCCCACCGAGGCAGGGTGACCCAAAAAGAAAGAAAATCCCCAAAAAGAAAATACTTTCATCATCATTCAACACTTTCACCACACTCATACATAATCACTGTCTTTGCAGAGGAGCTCAGATACGACAGCTGAGAATTGTCCCTCCCAGCTGTCACTATCCCAGACCCCTCCTTTAAAGTGCAGGCATTGTACTTCCCATTTCCAGGACTCAAGTCCAACTAAATCAATTAACTGGTTTCCCTGAATCCCTTCACAAAATGTTACCCTGCTCACACTCCAACAGATCGTCATGTCCCAAAAACCATTCGTCTCCATTCACTCCTATCTAACACGCTCACACATGCTTGCTGGAAGTCCAAGCCCCTCGCCCACAAAACCTCCTTTACCCCTTCCCTCCAACCTTTTCTAGGACGACCCCTACCCCGCCTTCCTTCCCCTACAGATTTATACGCTCTCCAAGTCATTCTACTTTGATCCATTCTCTCTAAATGACCAAACCACCTCAACAACCCCTCTTCAGCCCTCTGACAAATACTTTTAGTAACTCCACATCTTCTCCTAATTTCTACATTCCGAATTTTCTGCATAATATTTACACCACACATTGCCCTTAGACAGGACATCTCCACTGCCTCCAGCCTCCTCCTCGCTGCAGCATTTGCAACCCATGCTTCACACCCATATAAGAGTGTTGGTACCACTATACTTTCGTACATTCCCTTCTTTGCCTCCATGGATAAGGTTTTTTGTATCCACAGATACCTCAATGCACCACTCACCTTTTTTCCTTCATCAATTCTATGGTTAACCTCATCTCGGTTTTCACTCAGGAAGACACTAATAATATCCCAAGAATTAGGTATTTTAGTGGGCCTGAAGAAGATAAATTATGTAGTATCACAGTCACTAGCGAAAAGGTTATCAAACAGATAGACCGTTTGAAGCAAAATAAATCGCCAGGCCCTGATGAGCTTTTTTCAAGGGTTCTTAAGGAATGCAAAATAGAACTCTGTGAACCCTTAACTAACATTTTTAACCTATCTCTTCAAACAGGTGTAGTGCCGGATACGTGGAAGATGGCTAATGTAATTCCTATTTTTAAAGCAGGGGACAAGTCGTTACCATCAAATTACCGCCCAATAAATCTAACATCAATTGTAGGCAAATTACTAGAGTCGATTATAGCTGATAACATAAGAAGCCATCTCGATAGGCATAATTTGATTAATGATACTCAGCATGGATTCACCAGGGGCCGTTCCTGCCAAACTAATTTATTAACTTTTTAAGTAAGGCTTTTGAGGCAGTTGATAATGATAAAGAATTCGATATTGTTTATTTGGATTTTAGTAAGGCTTTTGATAGAGTACCACATCAGAGACTGTTAAAGAAAGTGGCTGCTCATGGCATTGGGGGAAAAGTGTTGTCATGGATCGAGTCATGGCTCACCAATAGGAAGCAGAGGGTGTGCATAAATGGGGTTAAATCGGAGTGGGGATCTGTAACAAGTGGCGTTCCTCAGGGATCGGTTTTGGGCCCGTTGTTGTTTATAATATATATAAATGACCTTGACGAGGGAATTTCTAGTGATATGAGCAAATTCGCTGATGACACGAAGATAGGTAGGATAATCGATTCAGACGTAGATGTCAGTGAACTACAGGAGGATTTAGACAAACTCAATTCCTGGTCAGAAAAATGGCAGATGCAGTTCAATGTAGATAAATGCAAAGTTCTAAAGCTCGGGAGTGTCCATAACCCAAGCACTTATAAGTTAAATAACGTAGAACTTAGCCATACAGATTGCGAGAAGGACTTGTGGGTGATGGTAAGCAGCAACCTTAAACCAAGACAGCAATGCCTAAGCGTACGTAATAAGGCAAATAGATTAGAGAGAGAGAGAGAGAGAGAGAGAGAGAGAGAGAGAGAGAGAGAGAGAGAGAGGAGAGAGAATGAATACAGTAAAGAGCAGGGATTAGAAAATGTTTAATAATATTATTTTTGAACAGAAAAAACAATTCGCAGTTTTTATTTGTTTTACACAGTTGTGTTAGGTAAAGTTCGTCAGGAAAGAAGACAAAGTGTTTCCTGACGCGGTGACCCGCCGTTGGAGCTTCTGGTCATCTGACCGAGTCCTTCCGCTGGCTTACCGGTCCACCCCTTCAAAAATTATGATCAATGACCATTCATTATTTTAGATAGTGTTTTACAAGGTTAGGTTAAGGTTCCTGTCTTTATTTACAGGCTAAGAGATCTTACCTACATCACATCAACTGCAAAATCTTTATTGTTATGAGAGATATAGGGAACAGGATGAAGTTGGAGCCATCTATGATCCAGCAATTTCATATGGTTATATTTCTCCCTCTCTCCCTCCCTCCCTCTCTCTCTCTCTCTCTCTCTCTCTCTCTCTCTCTCTCGTTACTTGGGAAGGCAGCAAGGCGATAAAAGTTAGAGTTGTTGCATTTTGCATATATTTCAGATATTGTCACAACGCCGCCATGAACATTTGTTAGAAATCTGTCGATTCTAATAAATTATGTGTTTTAATATAAAAGTAACTTATTATATTTCACCTGATTATTTATTAAGACTTACAGATAATATTTTAAGTTTCGCGCTATGTTTTTAGTAAATATTAATGACTCTGTACTTTATTCTGTCCACAAATTGTTAATTAAGGTGGAAAGGAACCATCGTGCTAGTTGAGAGGTCGCTAATGTAAACAAAGTTATTATGTTGTGACGACCATCAGAGTGTGTTAAATACTCAATCAGTGTGTGTTAAATACTCCATCAGAGTGTGTTAAATACTCTATCAGATTGTGTTAAATACTTCATCAGAGTGTCTTAAATACTTCATCAGAGTGTGTTAAATACTTCATCAGAGTGTCTTAAATACTTCATCAGAGTGTCTTAAATACTTCATCAGAGTGTGTTAAATACTTCATCAGAGTGTCTTAAATACTTCATCAGAGTGTGTTAAATACTTCATCAGATTGTCTTAAATACTTCATCAGAGTGTCTTAAATACTTCGTCAGAGTGTGTTAAATACTCTATCAGAGTGTGTTAAATACTCTATCAGTGTGTGTTAAATACTTCATCAGAGTGTCTTAAATACTTCATCAGAGTGTCTTAAATACTCTATCAGAGTGTCTTAAATACTTCATCAGAGTGTCTTAAATACTCTATCAGAGTGTCTTAAATACTTCATCAGAGTGTCTTAAATACTCTATCAGAGTGTCTTAAATACTTCATCAGAGTGTCTTAAATACTTCATCAGAGTGTCTTAAATACTTCGTCAGAGTGTCTTAAATACTTCGTCAGAGTGTCTTAAATACTTCGTCAGAGTGTCTTAAATACTTCGTCAGAGTGTCTTAAATACTTCGTCAGAGTGTCTTAAATACTTCATCAGAGTGTCTTAAATACTTCGTCAGAGTGTCTTAAATACTTCATCAGAGTGTCTTAAATACTTCGTCAGAGTGTCTTAAATACTTCATCAGAGTGTCTTAAATACTTCGTCAGAGTGTCTTAAATACTTCGTCAGAGTGTCTTAAATACTTCGTCAGAGTGTGTTAAATACTCTATCAGAGTGTCTTAAATACTTCGTCAGAGTGTCTTAAATACTTCATCAGAGTGTCTTAAATACTTCGTCAGAGTGTCTTAAATACTTCGTCAGAGTGTCTTAAATACTCCATCAGAGTGTCTTAAATACTTCATCAGAGTGTCTTAAATACTTCATCAGAGTGTCTTAAATACTCCATCAGAGTGTCTTAAATACTCCATCAGAGTGTCTTAAATACTCTATCAGAGTGTCTTAAATACTCTATCAGAGTGTCTTGAACACTCCTCAATAATAGGAGTCAACCCACATAGAAACAATGGCAGGAAAAAGTCGTTCTGTATATTTTGACCTCGATCTGACATCCTTCTCAACAGAATACAAAGGATGAGTAGAAAACAACAAGAACAAAAAGACACAGTTGTGTCCGGGTATGGTGGTCCATGTAGGAGAGGCGGAGGTCGCCTTCATAATATAACTCTGCTTAGTTCTCATTAAGCTTGAAGTGTGGCCACGGTGTAACAGCGCACAAAATGCGTGATAAAGGAATAGCAGGAAAAGTTGGTAGATGGATCTATAACTTCCTGACAAATAGAACACAAAAAGTAATAGTAAACAGAGTAAAGTCTGAGGCAGCTCCTATGAAAGGCTCTGTTCCACAAGACACAGTAATCGCTCCTTTTCTATTCCTCATCCTCATATCTGACATAGACAGAGAAGTAAGCCATAGCTCCGTGTCTTCCTTTGCGGATGACACCCGAATTACCATGACAGTGACCTCCATTAAAGACACCGCAAGACTACAAGCGGACATCAACCAAATCTTCAAATGGGACACTCAAAACAATATGAAGTTCAATTAAGAGAAATTTCAACTACTCAGATATGGTATGGAAAACTTGAGGAAATTAAAACTGTATTAGGGTATACAACAAATTATATCCACACAATAGACCGAAAAAGTAATATAAAGGACCTGGGATTGATAATGTTAGAGGATCTCACATTCACAGTCCACAACAATGTATCTACTGCATCTGCTAGAAAAATGATAGGATGGATAATGAGAACCTTCGAAACTAGGGACCCCAAGGCCATGATGATTCTCTTCAAATCTCTTGTTCTCTCTAGGCTGGAATACTGCTGTACACTACCTGCCCCTTCAAGGCAGGCGAAATTGCTGACCTGGAGAGTGTACAAAGAACTTTCACTGCACACATAAGTACGATAAAGCAACTAAATTACTGGGAACGGTTGAAGTCCCTTGATTTGTATTCCCTGGAATGCAGGCGAGAAAGATACATGATAATATACACTTGGAAAATCCTAGAGGAATAGGTACCAAACCTGCACACGAAAATCACTCACTATGAAAGCAAAAGACTCGGCAAGAGATGCAACATTCCCCCAATGAAAAGCAGGGGCGCCACGAGTACACTGAGAGAGAACACAATAAGTGTCAGGAGCCCAAGACTGTTGAACTGCCTCCCAGGATACATAAGGGAAATTAGCAATAGACCCCTGGCTGTCTTCAAGAAGTCACTGGACAGGCACCTAAAGTCAGTACCTGACCAGCCTGGCTGTGGTTCGTACGTCAGTTTGCGTGCGGCCAGCAGCAACAGCCTGGTTGATCAGACCCTGATCCACCACGAGGCCTGGTCTCAGACCTGGCCGCGGGGGCGCTGACCCCCCCGAAACCCACTCCAGGTAAGCTTCTAGCGACAGTGCTGGTACAGTTTTAATAATGGCTGAGAGTGGTTATTATATACTATGGTTGGTGAAGATAGTTTTGTTGATGTTGTAGAAACTGAGAACGCAGACCCTACAAATTCTAGCCGGCTGGCGTAGAAATGTGCAAGTTCTATGCTTGGGGTATCAGTAAGCATGGAATATTTTGGAAACTAATGGGACGTACAACTTTGATCAATACAAAAAAATGCCTCGACCATCTGACCAAGGGAGTGTGTCGATCTACGTCACGTTGGCTTGTTTACCCCGAAATACAAAGCTACAACACAAACTCCCCTGCATACCATTTAAAAGGGACCAGGAGGTATAAACTACAAATCTTGGAACACTAATCATAGTAGTTACAACCATTCCATAGCAAGAGATTTTTTAGTTCCAGGAAACGAAAACAAATGGAAAGAAATTACCATAATATTCCATCACCTCGGAACTTTGTTGGACTGGAGGCACAGTCAGTGGACTCCATTCTAAAACCACAGATACTGAACCAACAAAAACAATCAACCAACAAACAAGCAATATGACTTCATTTGTATAAGCTAATATACAGGGGGCCTTAAAAGCCATCCACCACCAACAACCTTTCATCAGTGGATTTCTCGTGGAGTTAAATGCGATGTTTGACAACGAAATATGTATAACAGATTGCAACTTACTGAGATGCGAAAGAAAGAACAGGCAACAAGGGGGGGAAGGGGGGTTGGCCTGTATGTCAGAGTCGCTCATTGGCACAGAGTTACTAAACACCACAAATGATGTAGTTGAAGTTTTAGCAGTTTATGTACCACCAGTTGCATCTGGCGGTATATAAACCGCCAGATGCAACTGGCTGTTTATATACCTTTATTGAAAATTAGTTACTGCCTGGAAAAATATTCCAACCTAAGCAAATAATGTTATAGCAGAGAAAATCCGTGGAGGCAACGCAGGTGAAGAGTCACACACACATGAGCTGCTAAATCTCTGCAATAAACTCACCTTAAGCCAGAAAATAGTGGAGCCAAAAAAGCTGGGAAACACACCTGACTTTATTTTCACGAATAATGATGACCTGAAACATACCGGGAAGGTATCTTAAATAACATAGATTTAAACCAGTCTCTTGAAAGGATCAACTCTTAGGCAGCTGAAATATACTCAAGGCATATTTACTGGACAGAGAGAGACGCTCCCTCTACAGGCAAAGGCAAAAAAAAATCACTGAGCTTCTGAAAGGGGCTAAACTTTCTGAAATGAAGAAGTCGTGACTAAGTAAGTAAAAAATAATGAACATAATTTATTCATATATGATTCAGGAGAGACAGGAGCTAAAAGCAATTAATGAAATTTAAAGAAATTCAAAATATTTATTTTCATATGCCAAAACAAGGCAAAACCCACATCCAGTGTCGGTGCCTTGCTTAAACAGGATGACACTAACACGGACGACGGCAAAGAAATGAGATTCTGAAGGCTCAGTATGACTCTGTATAATCAGACTATAGACCGATGATCCGAATGAACTTTTCATGAACGAGTCTCAAGACCTTGTCAATAAATGCCAAATTTCTGACTTACCCATAACTCCACTGGAATTTTAAAAGGCATTGACAACATGCCCATGCACTCAACCCCAGGTCCCAAGAACTGCAAGAAACCCCAGGCGTGCCTTAAGTATGTTATGGAGAGGGAGCCTGGACACGGGCGTCATCCCACAGTCGCTAAAAAATCGGATAAAGCCCCACTTTATAAAGGTGTCATCAAAGCAATAGCAAAGAATTATAGACCGATAGTTCTAGCTTCCCACATTATAAAAAACTTTGAAAGAATTCTAAGTAGCATGATCGCTAACCACTTGTATTCCCAACACTTGCACAAGCCAGGTCAGCATGGGTTAAGAGCAGGTCGCTCCTGCCTCTGACAGCTACTGGATCACCATGACACACTTGGATACACTCCAAGAAAAACAGAATGCAGATGTAGTATACATAGACTTTGTCAAAGCCTTCGACAAGCGCCTTCGTGGTGTAATAGCACACAAAATGCGTGCTAAATGAATAACTGGAATAGTGAGTGGAGGGATCTTTAACTTTCTAACAAACAGAACATAAAGAGTATTGGTAAACAAAAATGAAAACCATAACACTGTGTCTTTGCAGACTTTACTAGAATCTGCATGAGAGAATCCTTCATTGAGGTCACGGTAAATCTCCAAGGAGATATGAACCATACTGTCCAATGGGCAATGAAAAACACTATGATGTTCAATGAGGACAAATTTTAGTTACTCCTTTATGAAAACTTGAAAAATATTATAGCTAGACGGAGTATACAACAAATTCTAATCACAAATAGAGCGAAAGACTAATGTGAGGGAGTTAGGAGTGATACTGTCAGAGGATCTCACCTTCAAGAATCATAACAGTCACTATCACATTTGTTAGGAAAATGATTGGATGGATAATGTGAACTTTCAAAACAAGGTATGCCATGCCAATGATGATCCTCTTTAAGTCACTTATTCTCCCTGGGCTGGAATACTGCTGTATACTAACAACCATGAGAATGAACAGATCATGAGAATGTACAAAGAACCTCACTGCACATATCAGTTCAGTTAGGCACCTTGATTACTGGGAACGTTTGAACTCTTATGACCTGTACTCCCTGGAATGCAGGCGAGAAAGATATATCACAATCTACTCCTGGGAAATCCTAGAGGGACTGGTCCTAAATCTGCGCACAGAAATCACTCCATACGAAAGCAAAAGACTAGGCAGATGGTGCAACATCCCCCACCAAAGAAAAGCATAGGAGCCATGAGTACACACAGTAAGAGTCCGGGGCCCAAGACTGTTCAACAGTCTAACATCATACATAAGAAAAAATTACCAATAAGACCCCTGGCTGTCTTCAAGAGGGAACCGGATAGATACCTAATGTCAGTGCCAGATCAGCCGGGTTGTGGTTCGTACTTTGGATTGGGTGCGGCCTGCAGTAACAGCCTAGTTGATCAGGCCCTCATCCACAGGGAGGCCTGGTCGAGAACCGAGTCGCAGGGTCGTTGAACCCCTAAAGAACCTCCAAGTAGGTAGGCACTGCATTAGGTTCTGAGTGTTGATTAATGTTGCCTTTAATATTTTCCTTTCGCCAGCATATTCCACCTTGTGGTCAATATTTGCATCCTCCCAGTTAATGGTGTGAGTGCATGATTTCATGTATTGGAAGATGGCAGAACTTTCTAGTTCAAATCTGACTGATCGTTTGTGTTCGGTTATCCAGTTTTCTAATTACAACCAATCTCTCTGATATAAACTAACGAAATTGACAACTGTCACCATTGAAGCATCAGGTGTTTACGAAATATCCTGTAACAACAGAGAGCTGCTCAAAGTTTAGGAAACAGGATAACATAATACAAACAATCAGTCTGGTACACAAGAATGTTCCGAAATCTCCCAAAACATCAACTCTGTCAAGCACACGAGAACCGGGAAGGTGCGGATATAACCCATTAAATGAAAAATATTTACAGAAGGAAATCAACGTTAATTAGCAAGAACCCAACTTTAATAAACCAGAGGGACAGCTAAAATTCCGACGTAATAATCATGTTTAGAAATAAGGAAGAAAATCCCAGCAGCGAGTTTAATTATGAAGCCCAGCACCATAGGATTGTCTTGTTCCTGAGAGACTCTGCTCCACTCTGAGACATCATACACTTGAAGCCAACGTCCGCCTCTCTTACATGATCCACCGCACCCACATGCTCGCCCCACATCCCACCCAGACACCACTATGGAACATATTTTTCTCTCCTAATCCCTTGAATTTTGCTGAAGAGGACCTCACACCAAGGTTGAAATGCACACCGTATTTTTTCCCCTCTTCGTCTACATGTGGGTTTGTTCTATTGACATATATTACATCTTTTTATGTTTAGTTACATCTAATAAAATAAATTGTATTATCCTATTTTGCTTTTAAACACTACTATTAACAGCACAATACCACGGAGTGCCAGAAAATAAATTAAAACTAAAGTTTTGGTAGGTAGTCGGGCGGGAAGCAGACGTGGTCGCCTGGCACTACCTCCACTCACCTGGTTACTGACCTCGGCAGTGACCAGGTGCCATCTGGCCAGCCATGTTATTATTGTCACGAGGAAGCGCTAAACCTGTGTGGACCTCCCCAGCTTAGAGCCTACACTTGTATCAACTAATACTGTAGATACACACACCAAAAAAAATCTCCATTTTCACTTTTAATTGCTTGGAGATTTATGGGAGGATTATCGCTGCAGTTTAGGGATTTTACTACTTGGATAACTGTGTACAACTGAAGTGTTGTTTCAGCGTTATTTACCGTGGGGAATGCAACGGTAATGCAACGGTAAAGCAACGGTATAGCAACGGTATAGCAACGGTATAACAACGGTATAACAAAGGACAAGATTGAGATCAAATGTTTCGCTGTTTTCTTCAGTGATAACACAATATTAAGGTTCAATATTAGAAGTGTTACTTTAGCACATAGGTCGTCCCTTGTGTTACATCGTGATTTAGCACATAGGTCGTCCCTTGTGTTACATCGTGATTAGCACATGGTCGTCCCTTGTGTTACATCGTGATTTAGCACATAGGTCGTCCCTTGTGTTACATCGTGATTTAGCACATAGGTCGTCCCTTGTGTTACATCGTGATTTAGCACATAGGTCGTCCCTTGTGTTACATCGTGATTTAGCACATAGGTCGTCCCTTGTGTTACATCGTGATTTAGCATATAGGTCGTCCCTTGTGTTACATCGTGATTTAGCACATAGGTCGTCCCCTGTGTTACATCGTGATTTAGCACATAGGTCGTCCCTTGTGTTACATCGTGATTTAGCACATAGGTCGTCCCTTGTGTTACATCGTGATTTAGCACATAGGTCGTCCCTTGTTACATCGTGATTTAGCACTAGGTCGTCCCTTGTGTACATCGTGATTTAGCACATAGGTCGTCCCTTGTGTTACATCGTGATTTAGCACATAGGTCGTCCCTTGTGTTACATCGTGATTTAGCACATAGGTCGTCCCTTGTGTTACATCGTGATTTAGCACATAGGTCGTCCCTTGTGCTACATCGTGATTTAGCACATAGGTCGTCCCTTGTGTTACATCGTGATTTAGCACATAGGTCGTCCCTTGTGTTACATCGTGATTTAGCACATAGGTCGTCCCTTGTGTTACATCGTGATTTAGCACATAGGTCGTCCCTTGTGTTACATAGTGATTTGCACATAGGTCGTCCCTTGTGTTACATCGTGATTTAGCACATAGGTCGTCCCTTGTGTTACATCGTGATTTAGCATATAGGTCGTCCTTGTGTTACATCGTGATTTAGCACATAGGTCGTCCCTTGTGTTACATCGTGATTTAGCACATAGGTCGTCCTTGTGTTACATCGTGATTTAGCACATAGGTCGTCCCTTGTGTTACATCGTGATTTAGCACATAGGTCGTCCTTGTTACATCGTGATTTAGCACATAGGTCGTCCCTTGTGCTACATCGTGATTTAGCACATAGGTCGTCCTTGTGTTACATCGTGATTTAGCACATAGGTCGTCCCTTGTGTTACATCGTGATTTGCACATAGGTCGTCCCTTGTGTTACATCGTGATTTAGCACATAGGTCGTCCCTTGTGCTACATCGTGATTGCACATAGGTCGTCCCTTGTGTTACATCGTGATTTAGCACATAGGTCGTCCCTTGTGTTACATCGTGATTTAGCACATAGGTCGTCCCTTGTGTTACATCGTGATTTAGCACATAGGTCGTCCCTTGTGTTACATCGTGATTTAGCACATAGGTCGTCCCTTGTGTTACATCGTGATTTAGCACATAGGTCGTCCCTTGTGTTACATCGTGATTTAGCACATAGGTCGTCCCTTGTGTTACATCGTGATTTAGCACATAGGTCGTCCCTTGTGTTCATTGCTGGCTGAGTTTGCTTCATTCTGCGTCGAGTGAAGAAAATATTTCGTGTGCGAACTTATTAGCCACTGAATTTGAAGAGGAATTCATGTCTTTCACTTCAGTGGAAACCAATTAGTAATTCAATTAATATAGTTCTCTCTCTCTCTCTCTCTCTCTCTCTCTCTCTCTCTCTCTCTCTCTCTCTCTCTCTCTCTCTCTCTCTCACACACACACACACACACATGCCCTCAATGCATGCATTTTAACACATAATTAAGAAACCAAACCACAAGTAAGCCTTCCAGCACTCCGAGACGACACTGCCTGTAGTACCGTCACTCAGGCTGCACTCACAGGCACTCAACAGCACTCGGGTACACTCAGGAGCACTCTCAACTTCTCAGACCTCACCAGGAGCACCGTCCATGTTGAACCATCGATCCAGGAGGCCACCAAGTAGTTGGACTCGTCTGTCCCATGTACCACACCATCGACCTCCAGCCAATCGTTCCTTCAGGAAAGATTAGCAGGGCGGTGACTGTCACAGCGAGTTATTAAAAATACACCAGGTGAAGGTTCAGTAATTACCAGCAGAAGTAATCGTAGGTCTCCAGAGGTTATGAACTCGTGTTTCCAACAGGTAGAACACCAACGGGAAGACCATTAACAGGAGGACCACCAACGGGAAGAACATCAACAGGGAGACCATTAACAGGAGCAACAACGGGAAGAACATCAACAGGGAGACCATTAACAGGAGGACCACCAACGGGAAGAACATCAACAGGGAGACCATTAACAGGAGGACCACCAACGGGAAGAACATCAACAGGGAGACCATTAACAGGAAGACCACCAACAGGAAGACCATCAACAGGAAGACCATCAACAGGAAGACCGCCAACAAGAAGACCATCAACAGGAAGACACCAACAGGAAGACCACCAACAGGAAGACCACCATATCAGAGACCACTAACAGTATTACCTCAGAGGTCCCAGAAGGACCGGCGTGGGTGTCGTGCAGTGCCACGGGCGTGGGTGTCGTGCAGTGCCACGGGCGTGCGTAGTAGGCAGCAGTGCATGAGCGGTCAACGTGAGTGGGCGTAGAGGCGTGCGTGGAGAGTGGGAGTCGAGGGTGGGCGTCGCGGGTTAAGGTCGCGGGTGGGGGTCGCGGGTGGGGGTCGCGGGTGGGCGTCGCGGGCGTGAGGGAGCATCTAGCTAGAGAGGCTGTGACTCTGGCATCCTAGTGATGAGGTATTTCCTGGCAGCCTCCCTCTCCTCCCCCTCTCTCCCTCACCCCCTCCCTCATCCACTCTCTAACCCCCATCCCTCACCCCCTCCCCTCCCCTCTCATCGATCTCTTCCTCTCACACCCACGTGACCCCTCAGGTGGGGGAAGGCAGGTCACTGGGTCACGGGAGAGCACGTGACCCCTCATGTGGGGGAAGGCAGGTCAAGGGGGAGAACGTGACCCCTCAGGTGGGGGAAGGCAGGTCAAGGGGGAGAACGTGACCCCTCAGGTGGGGGAAGGCAGGTCAAGGGGGAGAACGTGACCCCTCAGGTGGGGGAAGGCAGGTCAAGGGGGAGGACGTGACCCTCATGTGGGGGGCAGGATAATCGCTAGGTCACAGGGAGGGGAAGTCAACGCTCCTCCTAAAAAGACCCCCTAATACTAGTGACCCCCAGCATTTATTTAAAAAATAACACTATGTACAAGATGATGTACACACCGTGAAATGTACAGACTGTGGGATGTACACGACATGGGATGTACACACCATGGGATGTACACACCGTTGAATGTACACACCGTGGGATGTATACACCATGGGATGTGCACACCGAGAGATGTGCACACAGTTTGATGTACACACATCTGAGGCACACATCAATCAGATAACTGCTGCAGCATACGGGCGGCTGGCAAACCTAAGAATAGAGTTCCAATACCTCACTAAGGAATCATTCAATACTCTGTACACCATATACGTCAGGCCCATACTGGAGTATGCATCACCAGTTTGGAACCCACACCTGGTCAAGCACGTCGGGAAATTAGAGAAAGTGCAAAGGTTTGCAACAAGACTAGTCCCAGAGCTAAGGGGATTGTCCTACGAAGAAAGGTTAAGGGAAATCGGCCTGACGACACCAGAGGACAGGAGGGTTAGGGGAGACATGATAGCGACATATAAAATAATGCTAGGAATAGATAAGGTGGACAGAGACAAGATGTTCCAGAGAGGGGACAGAGAAACAAGGGGTCACAATTGGAAGTTGAAGACTCCTATGAGTCAAAGGGATGTTAGGAAGTATTTCTTCAGTCATAGAGTTGTCAGGAAGTGGAATAGCCTAGAATGCGACGTAGTGGAGGCAGGAACCATACATAGTTTTAAGACGAGGTTTGATAAAGCTCATGGAGCAGGGACAGAGAGGACCTAGTAGCAATCAGTGAAGAGGCGGGGCCAGGAGCTATGACTCGACCCCTACAACCACAAATAGGTGAGTACACCATGAGATGTACACACCGTGGAATGTACACAACGTGGAATGTACACACCGTGGAATGTACACACCGTGGGATGTACACACCACGGGATGTGCACACCGTGAAATGTACACACCGTGGGATGTATACACTATGGGATGTGCACACCGAGGGATGGTCACACAGTGGGATGTACAGACCATGGGATGTACACACCGTGGGATGTACACACCATGGGATGTAAAGACTGTGGGACGTACACACCTTGGGATGTACACACCGTGGGATGTACACACCATGGGAGGTACACACCGTGAGATGTTCACACAGTGGGATGTACACACCATGGGATGTACACACCATGGGATGTACACACCCTGAGATGTATACACCATGGGATGTGCACACCGAAGGATGTACACACCATGGGATGTACACACCATGGGATGTACACACCGATGGATGTACACACCGAGGGATGTACACACCGAGGGATGTACACACCGAGGGATGTACACACCGAGGGATGTACACAACATGGGATGTATACACCGAGGGATGTACACAACATGGGATGTATACACCGAGGGATGTACACAACATGGGATGTATACACCGAGGGATGTAAACACCATGACATGGATCCACCGAGGGATGTATACCATGGAATGTATACAAAGTGAGGTGTACACACCGAGGGCTGTACACACCATGGTATGTGCACACAGTGGGACGAGGAGCCAGGGGCCAGGAGCTGAGTTTCGACCCCTGCAACCACAATTAGGTGAGTACACACTTAGGGAGGCAAAGGTGCAGTGCCTGACGGATGAACTGGTAATGCTGAAGCGGAATGTAGAGGTGAGGACTGATAGAAGCAAGGTGAAGGAACATCAGAGGACAGTGAGGAGACTGAAGGAGGGGAAGGAGCAAAGACAGTGAGGGACTGAAGAAAGGGAAGGAGCAAAGAAGTCTCTTTAGAAAATGATATCAGGCCACCGGGACGTCTGGGAGATAAGGGAAACATTCAAGTAAATACTTAAATTGAAATGGGAAGAGGAGAGGGAGAGGTCACTTATTATTCATGGGTTTCTTGAGGCAGAAGTGAAGACCTATGACAAAAGAAGACAGGGGGAGGTAAAAAGAGACTCAGAGCATCATAGCAGTAACATGAGAGGACATGACCCAACTGACAAATTTTCGGAGACTTGGGCGTACTCGAGGGGAAACGAACTGCCCAATCAAGTTGACATTCAAAACAGAAATGGTACAAAAGAAGATCCTGCAGAGGAAACCACGGTTACAGGATTCCCCAAAATACCAGCGAGTGTATCTCGACAGAGACAGAATACAAAAAGATCAGAAATAACTGAGAGTAATAAAGTGCCAGAGGCAGGAAAGGGGGACAGAACAGGTACCGACAGATAGGGAAGTGTAGCCTCAGGGAAACAATAAACACAGAAGCAAACCACACTCTATACCCACACTCCCCACCCCCCTCAGCACAAATACCACCACAACACCAGTCAACTATTATATTCAGCCCCGTCTACTACACCCTCAGCCTGCACCAACCCCTCCCAACCCCCTGAATATAGTTCCAGAAAGGAAGCTGAAGATATGTTATACCAACACATATAGAATAACAAGTGACAAGTGGCAGGAAAGAATCACAGGCATCCCTCGACATCACAGCACCCACAGGAACAAAGCTCAAAGGGTGATAAAAGATGCAATCTTCCTATCTGGATATCAAATCCTGAGGAAAGACGAAGAACAGAGGGGAGGAGGAGTTGCACTGCTCATCAAAAAACAATGGAGTTTTGAGGAGACTGGAGGACTAGTTGGAGGTGAAGCGTATGGTTATATAGTAGGAAACTTCTAAAAGGGAGTCCAAAAGTAATGATAGCAGTGATGTACAACCTGAAACCGAACAGCAAGAGACCAAGACATGCTTCAGGTCTGCTCTGAGAAGTTGCTACTAGAACTTAACCCCCAGCAAGTGCGAGGTTATGAAGAGTGGGGTGGGTAGAAAAGATCGCAGAAAGAGTACAGGCTCGGGGTGCACAGACTGCATACCTCACTCAAAGAGTAGGACCTCGGGGTGAGTATTGTGCCTAGCATATCGCCTGAGGCGAAACGCTCGGCACAGTGCCGAGGGTTACGTCCAATAAGGAAAGATTAAGGGAGTTAAACTTGATTAGAAGCTAGAAAAGAAGGATTAGGGGGGATACAATAACAATGTTAAAAATACTGAAAGTAGCTGATAGGGTGAACAGAGACAGTGTTGGGGAGGTAGAAAACGGGAACACAGGATGTTAGGAAGTATTTTTTCAATCTTAGAGCCATCAGAAGGTGCAACGACCTGGACCATAGTGTGGTAAAGACAGAATCCATACATAGCTTTAAGAAGAGGTACGGTAAGTCTCTCGAAGCCAGGAGAGAGTTAATCTAGAAGCGGCCAGCAAAGAAGCTGGGCCAGGAGCTGAGATTAAGTCTCTGGTACAACGTATAGGTGAGTTCACACCGTGGGATATACTCACTGTGGGATATACTCACTGTGGGATATACACACAGTGAGATGCTCATACCGTGGGATATACTCACCGTGGGATATACTCACCGTGGGATATACTCACTGTGGGATATACTCACTGTGGGATATACACACTGTGGGATATACTCACCGTGGGATATACTCACCGTGGGATATACTCACCGTGGGATATACTCACCGTGGGATATACACACTGTGGGATATACTCACCGTGGGATATACTCACCGTGGGATATACTCACCGTGGGATATACACACTGTGGGATATACTCACCGTGGGATATACTCACCGTGGGATATACTCACTGTGGGATATACTCACTGTGGGATATACTCACCGTGGGATATACTCACCGTGGGATATACTCACCGTGGGATATACTCACCGTGGGATATACTCACTGTGGGATATACTCACCGTGGGATATACTCACTGTGGGATATACTCACTGTGGGATATACTCACTGTGGGATATACTCACTGTTGGATATACTCACTGTGGGATATACTCACCGTGGGATATACTCACTGTGGGATATACTCACCGTGGGATATACTCACCGTGGGATATACTCACCGTGGGATATACTCACTGTGGGATATACTCACTGTGGGATATACATACTGTGGGATATACTCACTGTGGGATATACACACTGTGGGATATACACACTGGGATATACACACTGTGGGATATACTCACTGTGGGATATACTCACTGTGGGATATACTCACCGTGGGATATACTCAGTGGGATATACTCACTGTGGGATATACTCACTGTGGGATATACTCACTGTGGGATATACACACTGTGGGATATACTCACTGTGGGATATACACAGTGTGGGATATACTCACTGTGGGATATACTCACTGTGGGATATACTCACTGTGGGATATACTCACTATGGGAAATACACACTGTGGGATATACACACTGTGGGACATACACACTGTGGGACATACACACTGTGGGATATACTCACTGTGGGATATACACACTGTGGTATATACACACTGTGGGATATACACACTGTGGGATATACTCACTGTGGGATATACTCACTGTGGGATATACACACTGTGGGATATACACACTGTGGGATATACACACTGTGGGATATACACACTGTGGGATATACTCACTGTGGGATATACACACTGTGGGGTATACTCACTGTGGGATATACTCACTGCAAGATATACTCACTGTGGGATATACACACTGTGGGATATACACACTGTGGGATATACACACTGTGGGATATACACACTGTGGGATATACTCACTGTGGGATATACACACTGTGGGATATACTCACTGTGGGATATACTCACTGTGGGATATACACACTGTGGGATATACTCACTGTGGGATATACACACTGTGGGATATACTCACTGTGGGATATACTCACTGTGGGATATACTCACTGTGGGATATACTCACTGTGGGAAATACACACTGTGGGATATACACACTGTGGGACATACACACTGTGGGATATACTCACTGTGGGATATACACACTGTGGGATATACACACTGTGGGATGTACACACTGTGGGATTTACTCACTGTGGGATATACTCACTGTGGGATATGCTCACTGTGGGATATACACACTGTGGGATATACACACTGTGGGATATACTCATTGTGGGATATACACACTGTGGGATATACTCACTGTGGGATATACTCACTGTGGGATATACACACTGTGGGATATACACACTGTGGGATATACACACTGTGGGATATACACACTGTGGGATATACTCACTGTGGGATATACACACTGTGGGATATACTCACTGTGGGATATATACACTGTGGGATATACTCACTGTGGGATATACTCACTGTGGGATATACACACTGTGGGATATACACACTGTGGGACATACACACTGCGGGATATACACACTGGGATATACTCACTGTGGGATATACACACTGTGGGATATACACACTGGGATATACACACAGTGAGATGCTCACACCATGGGATGTACACACCGTGGGATATACACACTGTGGGATGTACACACTGTGGGATGTACACTGTGGGATGTACACACCGTGGGATGTACACACTGTGGGATGTACACACCGTGGGATGTGCACACCGTGGGATGTACACACCGTGGGATGTGCACACCGTGGGATGTACACACCGTGGGATGTATACACCGTGGGATGTATACAATAAGCCTGACCTCAATTGTAGGCAAATTACTAGAGTCAATTATAGCTGATATTATTAGAAGCCATCTAGATAACCATAATTTGATTAATGATACCCAGCATGGATTCACGAGGGGCCGTTCCTGCCTATCTAATTTATTAACCTTCTTCAGTAAAGCTTTTGAGGCTGTTGATCACGATAAAGAATTCGATATTGTTTATTTAGACTTTAGTAAGGCTTTTGATAAGAGTACCGCACCAGAGACTGTTAAAGAAAGTGGCGGCTCATGGCATTGGGGGAAAAGTGCTGTCATGGATCGAGTCATGGCTCACCAATAGGAAGCAGAGGTGTGCATAAATGGGGTTAAATCCGAATGGGGACTTGTAACAAGTGGTGTTCCACAGGGATCAGTCTTAGGCCCATTGTTATTTATAATATATATCAATGACCTTGATGAGGGAATTACTAGTGATATGAGCAAATTCGCCGACGACACGAAGATAGGTAGGATAATTGATTCAAACATAGATGTCATAGAACTTCAGGAAGATTTAGACAAACTTAATTCGTGGTCGAAAAGTGGCAGATGCAGTTCAATGTAGATAAATGCAAGGTTCTGAAGCTCGGGAGTGTCCATAACCCAAGCACTTATAAGTTAAATAACGTAGAACTTAGCCATACAGATTGCGAGAAGGACTTGGGGGTGATGGTAAGCAGCAACCTTAAACCAAGACAGCAATGCCTAAGCGTACGTAATAAGGCAAATAGATTACTGGGATATATATCAAGAAGTGTTAGCAACAGAAGTCCAGAGGTTATATTACAGCTTTATACATCATTAGTAAGGCCTCACCTAGATTACGCAGCTCAGTTCTGGTCTCCATATTACAGAATGGACATAAATTCGTTAGAAAACATTCAGCGTAGAATGACTAAATTAATACATAGCATTAGAAATCTTCCTTACGAAGAAAGATTGAAGACCCTAAAATTACATTCACTTGTAAGACGTAGAATGAGGGAGACATGATCGAGGTATACAAGTGGAAAATGGGTATTAACAAAGGGGATATAAATAAGGTCTTGAGGATATCTCTCCAAGAAGAACCCGCAATAATGGATTCAAGTTAGATAAGTTTAGATTTAAGAACATAAGAACATAAGAAAGGAGGAACACTGCAGCAGGCCTGTTGGCCCATACTAGGCAGGTCCTTCACAATCCGTCCCACTAACAGAATATTTGCTCAACCCAATCTTCAATGCTACCCAAGAAATAAGCTTTGACAATTCTACCCACTCATGCGCGAGTCCCACTCAAATCCAACCCTCTCACTCATGAATTTATCCAACCTAAATTTGAAACTACCCAAGGTCCTAGCTTCAATAACCCTACTAGGCAGACTGTTCCACTCATCAACTACCCTATTTCCAAACCAATACTTTCCTATATCCTTTCTAAATCTAAACTTATCTAACTTGAATCCATTATTGCGGGTTCTCTCTTGGAGAGATACCCTCAAGACCTTATTTATATCCCTTTGTTAATACCCATTTTCCACTTGTATACCTCGATCATGTCTCCCCTCATTCTACGTCTTACAAGTGAATGTAATTTTAGGGTTTTCAATCTTTCTTCGTAAGGAAGATTTCTAATGCTATGTATTAATTTAGTCATTCTACGCTGAATGTTTTCTAACGAATTTATGTCCATTCTGTAATATGGAGACCAGAACTGAGCTGCGTAATCTAGGTGAGGCCTTACTAATGATGTATAAAGCTGTAATATAACCTCTGGACTTCTGTTGCTAACACTTCTTGATATAAATCCCAGTAATCTATTTGCCTTATTACGTACGCTTAGGCATTGCTGTCTTGGTTTAAGGTTGCTGCTTACCATCACCCCAAGTCCTTCTCGCAATCTGTATGGCTAAGTTCTACGTTATTTAACTTATAAGTGCTTGGGTTATGGACACTCCCGAGCTTCAGAACCTTGCATTTATCTACATTGAACTGCATCTGCCACTTTTCTGACCACGAATTAAGTTTGTCTAAATCTTCCTGAAGTTCTATGACATCTATGTTTGAATCAATTATCCTACCTATCTTCGTGTCGTCGGCGAATTTGCTCATATCACTAGTAATTCCCTCATCAAGGTCATTGATATATATTATAAATAACAATGGGCCTAAGACTGATCCCTGTGGAACACCACTTGTTACAAGTCCCCATTCGGATTTAACCCCATTTATGCACACTCTCTGCTTCCTATTGGTGAGCCATGACTCGATCCATGACAGCACTTTTCCCCCAATGCCATGAGCTGCCACTTTCTTTAACAGTCTCTGGTGCGGTACTCTATCAAAAGCCTTACTAAAGTCTAAATATACAATATCGAATTCTTTATCGTGATCAACAGCCTCAAAAGCTTTACTGAAGAAGGTTAATAAATTAGATAGGCAGGAACGGCCCCTCGTGAATCCATGCTGGGTATCATTAATCAAATTATAAGAACATAAGAAAGGAGGAGCACTGCAGCAGGCCTGTTGGCCCATACTAGGCAGGTCCTTCACAATCCGTCCCACTAACAGAATATTTGCTCAACCAAATTTTCAATGCTACCCAAGAAATAAGCTTTGACAATTCTACCCACTCATGCGCGAGTCCCACTCAAATCCAACCCCTCTCACTCATGAATTTATCCAACCTAAATTTGAAACTACCCAAGGTCCTAGCTTCAATAACCCTACTAGGCAGACTGTTCCACTCATCAACTACCCTATTTCCAAACCAATACTTTCCTATATCCTTTCTAAATCTAAACTTATCTAACTTGAATCCATTATTGCGGGTTCTCTCTTGGAGAGATATCCTCAAGACCTTATTTATATCCCCTTTGTTAATACCCATTTTCCACTTGTATACCTCGATCATGTCTCCCTCATTCTACGTCTTACAAGTGAATGTAATTTTAGGGTCTTCAATCTTTCTTCGTAAGGAAGATTTCTAATGCTATGTATTAATTTAGTCATTCTACGCTGAATGTTTTCTAACGAATTTATGTCCATTCTGTAATATGGAGACCAAAACTGAGCTGCGTAATCTAGGTGAGGCCTTACTAATGATGTATAAAGCTGTAATATAACCTCTGGACTTCTGTTGCTAACACTTCTTGATATAAATCCCAGTAATCTATTTGCCTTATTACGTACGCTTAGGCATTGCTGTCTTGGTTTAAGGTTGCTGCTTACCATCACCCCCAAGTCCTTCTCGCAATCTGTATGGCTAAGTTCTACGTTATTTAACTTATAAGTGCTTGGGTTATGGACACTCCCGAGCTTCAGAACCTTGCATTTATCTACATTGAACTGCATCTGCCACTTTTCTGACCAGGAATTGAGTTTGTCTAAATCCTCCTGAAGTTCCGTGACATCTACGTCTGAATCGATTATCCTACCTATCTTCGTGTCATCAGCGAATTTGCTCATATCACTAGTAATTCCTCGTCAAGGTCATTTATATATATTATAAACAACAACGGGCCTAAAACCGATCCCTGTGGAACGCCACTTGTTACAGATCCCCACTCAGATTTAACCCCATTAATGCACACCCTCTGCTTCCTATTGGTGAGCCATGACTCGATCCATGAAAACACTTTTCCTCCAATGCCGTGAGCAGCCACTTTCTTTAACAGTCTCTGATGTGGTACTCTATCAAAAGCCTTACTAAAATCCAAATAAACAATATCGAATTCTTTATCATGATCAACTGCCTCAAAAGCCTTACTGAAAAAGTTAATAAATTAGTTAGGCAGGAACGGCCCCTGGTGAATCCATGTTGAGTATCATTAATCAAATTATGCCTATCGAGATGGCTTCTTATGTTATCAGCTATAATCGACTCTAATAATTTGCCTACAATTGAAGTTAGACTTATTGGGCGGTAATTTGATGGTAACGACTTGTCCCCTGCTTTAAAAATAGGAATTACATTAGCCATCTTCCACGTATCAGACACTACACCTGTTTGAAGAGATAGGTTAAAAATGTTAGTTAAGGGTTCACAGAGTTCAATATTGCATTCCTTAAGAACCCTTGAAAAAAGCTCATCAGGGCCTGGCGATTTATTTTGCTTCAAACGGTCTATCTGTTTGATAACCATTTCGCTAGTGACTGTGATACTACATAATTTATCTTCTTCAGGCCCACTAAAATACCTAATTCTTGGGATATTATTAGTGTCTTCCTGAGTGAAAACCGAGAGAAAATAATTATTAAAAATAGAGCACATTTCATTCACTTTGTCAGTAAGATACCCATAATTATTTTTAAGGGGACCTATCTTATCTCTAACTTTTGTTCTATACACCTGGAAAAAACTTTTTGGGTTAGTTTTCGAATCCCTAGCAACTTTAATTTCGTAGTCCCGCTTAGCTTTTCTTATCCCCTTTTTAACGTCCCTCTTAATGTCAATATACTGATTCGTAAGATGACCCTCACCTCTTTTGATACGCCTATAAATTCCTTTCTTCTGCCCTAAAAGATATTTGAGCCTATTATTCATCCATTTTGGGTCATTTCTATTCCATGGTTATCTAGATGGCTTCTAATAATATCAGCTATAATTGACTCTAGTAATTTGCCTACAATTGAGGTCAGGCTTATTGGGCGGTAGTTAGACGGTAGTGACTTGTCCCCTGCTTTAAAAATAGGAATTACATTAGCCATCTTCCACATATCAGACACTACACCTGTTTGAAGAGATAAATTAAAAATGTTAGATATTGGTTCACAGAGTTCCATTTTGCATTCCTGAAGAACCCTTGCAAAAAGCTCATCAGGACCCGGCGATTTATTTTGTTTCAGTCGGTCCAGCTGTTTCATAATCATTTCGCTAGTGACTGTGATATTACATAATTTATCTTCTTCTGGGCCTCTGTAAAAATTAATTACTGGGATATTATTAATGTCTTCCTGTGTGAAAACCGAGAGAAAATAATTATTAAAAATAGAGCACATATCATTCTCCTTGTCAGTAAGATGCCCAAAGTTATTTTTAAGGGGACCTATCTTATCCCTAACTTTTGTTCTATAAACCTGGAAAAAACTTTTTGGGTTAGTTTTTGAATCCCTAGCAACTTTAATTTCATAGTCCCGTTTAGCTTTTCTTATTCCCTTTTTAACGTCCCTCTTAATGTCAGTATACTGATTTATAAGATGACCCTCACCTCTTTTTATGCGCCTATAAATTCCTTTCTTCTGCCCTAAAAGATATTTGAGCCTATTATTCATCCATTTTGGGTCATTTCTACTTGATCTAATTTCTTTATACGGGATAAATGTTCTTTGGGCAGCCTGTATAGTGTTAAGAAAACTGTCATATTGATACCTCTCTTCTTCACCCCAGTCCACAGTTGATAAGTGTTCTCTAAGTCCATTATAATCTGCTAAGCGAAAATCTGGGACCATTACTGAATTATCCCTACTATCATACATCCATTCAATGCTAAAGGTAATTGACTTGTGGTCGCTTGAGCCGAGTTCCTCTGTAATTTCTAAATTATTAACAAGGGTTTCCTTGCTTGCCAGAACCAAGTCAAGTAGGTTATTTCCCTTGTAGGTTCTGTTACAAACTGCTTCAAAAAGCAATCCTGAACTACTTCTAAAAGTCGTTAGATTCTAAATTCCCTGTCATGAAATTCCAATCAATCTGACTAAAGTTAAAGTCCCCTAGAATTACTACGTTATCGTGTCTTGTGGCCTTAACAATTTCCTCCCAAAGTAGTCTCCCTTGTTCCCTATCTAAGTTTGGAGGACGGTAAATCACGCCTAAAATCAATTTTTCACACCCTCTGAAAATTCTATCCAGACAGACTCTGTATGTGTTAATTCAGACTTTATACCCGTTTTTATGCAACAATTTAAATGATCACGGACATAGAGTGCCACCCCACCCCTTTCCCGATACTTCTGTCTACTTGGAACAATTTAAAACCCTGAATGTGACATTCGGCAGGCAAGTCCCGATTTTTCATATTAAACCATGTCTCAGTTATTGCAAAAACATCAATATTACCCGTACTTGCAACTAATCTCAACTCGTCCATCTTATTCCTAGCACTACGACTATTGGTGTAATATATAAATAGAGACCCTCCTTTATCTTTACCCTTCCTGCTCATCTCTGATTTTCCACTATACCTATTACTGTCCTTGTCATCTAGTGTCACTAGCTTTCCACTATCCACCATATTCTGCCTATTACTAGTTCTCCTACAACTTATAATATTACTACACTGGGACTTCTCTGTTTTCCCCCCAAAACCCATACCACTAACTATTTCTAGTTTAAAGCCCTAACAGCTCCCTCCACTGCAGTTGCCAGTGCCCCCACCCCAGACCTGGATAAGTGAACCCCATCCCTGGCATACATGTCATTTCTGCCATAGAAGAGGTCCCAGTTGTCAATGAATGTTACTGAATTTTCCTTACAGTATTTGTCCAGCCAGCAATTGACACCAATTGCCCTGGACAGCCATTCATTTCCAACTCCTCTCCTTGGCAAAATACCACATATGACAGGGTTCCCACCTTCTTCCTAATTATGTCTATTGCTGACCTAAACCTACTAGTCAGGTCCTCACTCCTACGTCTGCCAACATCGTTGCCTCCAGCACTGAGACAGATAATAGGATTGCTCCCATTACCTCTCATGATGTCGTCCAGACGGCTAACAATATCCTCCATCCCAGCCCCAGGAAAGCAAACCCTCTGTCTCCTACTCCTATCAATCAAACAGAAAGCCCTATCCATGTACCTAACCTGACTGTCCCCAACAACAACAATGTTTTTACCTTCCTTTGTGTCTTTCGTCGTGACGCTCCCAGAAGTCGACTCACATTCATCGGGTAGCACGGAGAATGGGTTCGATGTTTCCACAACATTCTCCTGGGTCTTCGTTGTTTCTACCTCTCCACCCGTCCTCTTGAGCCTTAACTTTGTCCCATGCGTTTTAGCCACTGTCCAGGTTCCTTTCCTGGCTTGAGGATTCTCAACAGGAGGATTACTACGAATCCTCTTGTTTTCCTCAGTCAGTCGCTGTATCTCAAGCTTAGCTACCCTCAGTTCTTCATTCAGCTGCTGGTAGAGTAGCTCAAGAGAGGACATCTTCAGATTGACAGAGAGCACACAAGACACGTCTTCACTGAGTTAAGTCAGGTCCACCACTGAGTTAAGTCAGGTCCAGGAAAGTATTGGTTTGGAAATAGGGTAGTTGATGAGTGGAACAGTCTGCCTAGTAGGGTTATTGAAGCTAGGACCTTGGGTAGTTTCAAATTTAGGTTGGATAAATTCATGAGTGAGAGGGGTTGGATTTGAGTGGGACTCGCGCATGAGTGGGTTGAATTGTCAAAGCTTATTTCTTGGGTAGCATTGAAAATTGGGTTGAGCAAATATTCTGTTAGTGGGACGGATTGTGAAGGACCTGCCTAGTATGGGCCAACAGGCCTGCTGCAGTGTTCCTCCTTTCTTATGTTCTTATGGGATATACACACCGTGGGATGTACACACCGTGGGATGTACATACTGTGAGATGTACACACCGTGGGATATAAACACTGTGGGATGTACACACCGTGGGATGTATACACTATGGGATGTACACACCGTGGGATGTGCACACCGTGGGATGTGCACACCGTGGGATGTACACACCGTGGGATGTACACACCGTGGGATGTACACACTGTGTGATGTACACACTGTGGGATGTACACACCGTGAGATGCTCTTGCCCTGGGATGTACACACCATGGGATGTACACACCGTGGGATGTACACACCGTGAGATGCTCTTGCCCTGGGATGTACACACCATGGGATGTACACACCGTGGGATGTACACACCATGGGATGTGCACACCGTGGGATGTGCACACCGTGGGATGTATACACCGTGGGATATACACACTGTGGGATGTACACACCGTGGGATGTACACACCGTGGGATGTACACACCGTGGGATGTACACACCGTGAGATGCTCTTGCCCTGGGATGTACACACCGTGGGATGTACACACCCTGGGATGTACACACCGTGAGATGCTCTTGCCCTGGGATGTACACACCATGGGTTATACACACAGTGAGATGTACTCACCGTGAGAGGTACACACCGTGAAATTTACACACCGTGAGTTGTATTCACCATGGGATGTATACACTATGAGATGTACACACCGTGGGATGTATACACTATGAGATGTACACACCGTGGGATGTACACACATTGGGGCCAGGAGCTATGACTCGATCCCTGCAACCACAACTAGGGGAGTACACCATGAGAGGCTCACACTGGGGGATGTATACAGCAAGGGATGTACACACATTGGGATATACACACCATGGGACGTACTCATGTGGAATGTTCGCACCGTGGGATGCCTACTGGCTAGCCTCATCATCCTACTGCATTCTCCCAGTTCAGGATGACAGCATGTCATCACCTCGTATGGGAAGGTCATCGTATGTGAAGGTCATCGTATGTGAAGGTCATCGTATGTGAAGGTCATCGTATGTGAAGGTCATCGTATGTGAAAGTCATTGTATGTGAAAGTCATTGTATGTGAAAATCATCGTATGTGAAAGTCATCATATGTAAAAATGATCGTATGTGAGTCATCGTATGTGAAGGTCATCGTATGTGAAAGTCATCGTATGTGAAAGTCATCGTATGTGAAAGTCATTGTATGTGGTTGAACATAAACAGGAAAACACTGCCTGCAACTCTGCTTCTCACCAGGGTGTTGTTCTCACACAAACAAGGGTAGCAGCTGCACACTGGGGCTGCTACCCTCGTGTAACTCAATACCCATCAATACACAAGAGTAGCCAAACACTGACGAGTGTTCT
Organism: Cherax destructor; assembly: GCA_009830355.1. Classification (NCBI taxonomy): domain Eukaryota; kingdom Metazoa; phylum Arthropoda; class Malacostraca; order Decapoda; family Parastacidae; genus Cherax; species Cherax destructor. The sequence goes on along the minus strand of WNWK01015528.1, from coordinate 10,892 downwards.
CACAAGCGACAGGTAATAATAATAATAATATAATCATAATGGTAATTTTGGTTGTGATGGTGTGTGTTGGTGTTCGTCTCACAACCTAAGTCATGAAGAGCACCAACGTTAAGTTAGGTAAACTTCTCTTAACTTCACGATGCTAACTTACAAAAGCCACAGACCGGGAGAACCTTGATTGCAACTCTGTCCACTCGCTTGTTTACCTGTACTGATGTTGTGTAGTGATGTTTTGTGGAGATGTGTACTGATGTTTTGTGGAGATGTGTATTGATGTGTGATGTATGGTGATATTGTGCATTGATGTTGCGTGATGTTGTGTATTGATGTTGTGTGGTGATGTGTATTAATGTTGTATATTGATGTGTATTGATGTTGTGTATTGATGTTGTGTTGTGATGTTGAGTGTTGATGTTGTGTATTGCTGTGTATTCATGCAGTGTGTTCATGTTGAGTATTAATGACGTGTACTCATATTGTGTATTCATGTCGTGTATTCACGTAGTGTATTTATGTCGTGTATTCACGTAGTGTATTTATGTCGTGTATTCACGTAGTGTATTTATGTCGTGTATTCACGTAGTGTATTTATGTCGTGTATTCACGTAGTGTATTTATGTCGTGTATTCACGTTGTGTATTTATGTCGTGTATTCATGTTGTGTATTTATGTCGTGTATTTATGTCGTGTACTTACGCTTACCTGGAGGGTATTCCGAGGGGGTCAGCGACCTCCCCCCCCCCCCCGTGGAGGGGTTCATGACCAGGCCTCTGGTGGATCAGGACCTGGTCAACCAAGCTGTTACTTTTGGCCGCACTCAGTCCAATATACTAACCCCATGCTGGCTGGTCAGGAAATAATTTTAAGAACATACCCAGTTCTATTTTAAGACCGTTAAGGGTCTAATGGTGATACCCCTTGTGTATGACGGGAGGATGTTCAACAGTCTTTGTTCCCTTACTCTTATTATTTTACTCTCAGTGTACTCTTGGCGCCCCACTTTTACGCTGGGGACATATTGCAAGATCTGTCAAGGCCTTTGCTTTCGTAACAATACTACCATCATCACCAACAATACTACCATCATCACCAACAATACTACCATCATCACCAACAATACTACCATCATCACCAACAATACTACCATCATCACCAACAATACTACCATCTTCACCAACAATACTACCATCATCACCAACAATACTACCATCATCACCAACAATACTACTGTCATCACCAACAATACTACTGTCATCACCAACACTACTGTCATTACAAACACCACTACTGTCATCACCAACAATACTGCTGACATCACCAATAATACTACTGTCATCACCAACACCACTACTGTCATCACCAACAATACTACCATCATCACCAACAATACTACCATCATCACCAGCAATACTACCATCATCACCAACAATACTACCATCATCACCAACAATACTACCATCATCACCAGCAATACTACCATCATCACCAGCAATACTACCATCATCACCAACAATACTACCATCATCACAAACAATACTACCTTCATCACCAACAATACTACCATCATCACCAACAATACTACCATCATCACCAGCAATACTACCATCATCACCAACAATACTATCATCATCACCAACAATACTACCATCATCACCAACAATACTACCATCATCACCAGCAATACTACCATCATCACCAGCAATACTACCATCATCACCAACAATACTACCATCATCACAAACAATACTACCGTCATCACCAACAATACTACCATCATCACCAACAATACTACCATCATCAACAATACTACCATCTTCACCAACAATACTACCATCATCACCAACAATACTACCATCATCACCAACAATACTACCATTATCACCAGCAATACTACCATCATCACCAGCAATACTACCATCATCACCAACAATACTACCATCATCACAAACAATACTACCGTCATCACCAACAATACTACCGTCATCACCAACAATACTACCATCATCACCAACAATACTACCATCATCACCAACAATACTACCATCATCACCAACAATACTATCATCATCACCAACAATACTACTGTCATCACCAACAATACTACTGTCATCACCAACACCACTACTGTCATCACCAACAATACTACTGTCATCACTAACAATACTACTGTCTTCACCAACAATAAAAACTGTCATCACCAACAATACTACTGTCATCACCAACAATACTACTGTCATCCCTAACAATACTACTGTCTTCACCAACAATGCAACTGTCATCACCAACACTATTACTGTCATCTACAACACCACTACTGTCATCACCAACACCACTACCGTCATCACCAACACCACTACTGTCATCACCAACAATACTACTGTCATCACCAACAATACTACTGTCATCACCAACAATACTACTATCATCACCAACAATACTACTGTCATCACCAAGAATACTACTGTCATCACCAACAATACAACTGTCATCACCAACAATACAACTGTCATCACCAACACTACTACTGTCATCACCAAAACCAATAGTCATCACCAACACCACTACCGTCATCACCAACAATACTACTGTCATCACCAACACCACTACTGTCATCACCAACAATACTACTGTCATCACCAACAATACTACTGTCATCACCAACAATACTACTGTCATCACCAACAATACTACTGTCATCACCAACAATACTACTGTCATCACCAACAATACAAGTGTCATCACCAACAATACTACTATCACCAACACCAGTACTGTCATCACCAACAATACAACTGTCATCACCAACAATACTACTGTCATCACCAACACCACTACCGTCATCACCAACACCACTACTGTTATCACCAACACCACTACCATCATCACCAACACCACTACCGTCATCACCAACAATACTACTGTCATCACCAACACCACTACCATCATCACCAACACCACTACCGTCATCACCAACAATACTACTGTCATCACCAACACGACTACCGTCATCACCAACACCACTACCGTCAGCACCAACACCACTACAGTCATCACCAACACCACTACCATCATCACCAACAATTCTACCATCAACAAAATACCATCACTTATAAGTCGACTCTGACACAATTGATCTCAGTAACGGTATTGCCAGAGTACTGAAGAAGCTTCCTGCTGGTACAACCATCAGTGCGGACTCTTGTCGGAGTACTGAAGAAGCCTCCTGCTGGTACAACCATCAGTGCGGACTCTTGTCAGAGTACTGAAGAAGCTTCCTGCTGGTACAACCATCAGTGCGGACTCTTGCCAGAGTACTGAAGAAGCTTCCTGCTGGTACAACCATCAGTGCGGACTCTTGTCGGAGTACTGAAGAAGCCTCCTGCTGGTACAACCATCAGTGCGGACTCTTGTCAGAGTACTGAAGAAGCTTCCTGCTGGTACAACCATCAGTGCGGACTCTTGCCAGAGTACTGAAGAAGCTTCCTGCTGGTACAACCATCAGTGCGGACTCTTGCCAGAGTACTGAAGAAGCTTCCTGCTTGTACAACCATCAGTGCGGACTCTTGCCAGAGTACTGAAGAAGCTTGCTGGTACAACCATCAGTGCGGACTCTTGCCAGAGTACTGAAGAAGCTTCCTGCTGGTACAACCATCAGTGCGGACTCTTGCCAGAGTACTGAAGAAGCTTCCTGCTGGTACAACCATCAGTGCGGACTCTTGCCAGAGTACTGAAGCTTCCTGCTGGTACAACCATCAGTGCGGACTCTTGCCAGAGTACTGAAGAAGCTTCCTGCTGGTACAACCATCAGTGCGGACTCTTGTCAGAGTACTGAAGAAGCTTTCTGCTGGTACAACCATCAGTGCGGACTCTTGTCAGAGTACTGAAGAAGCTTCCTGCTGGTACAACCATCAGTGCGGACTCTTGGCAGAGTACTGAAGAAGCTTCCTGCTGGTACAACCATCAGTGCGGACTCTTGCCAGAGTACTGAAGAAGCTTCCTGCTTGTACAACCATCAGTGCGGACTCTTGCCAGAGTACTGAAGAAGCTTCCTGCTGGTACAACCATCAGTGCGGACTCTTGCCAGAGTACTGAAGAAGCTTCCTGCTAGTACAACCATCAGTGCGGACTCTTGCCAGAGTACTGAAGAAGCTTCCTGCTGGTACAATTATCAGTGCGGACTCTTGCCAGAGTACTGAAGAAGCTTCCTGCTGGTACAACCATCAGTGCTGACTCTTGTCAGAGTACTGAAGAAGCTTCCTGCTGGTACAACCATCAGTGCGGACTCTTGTCAGAGTACTGAAGAAGCTTCCTGCTGGTACAACCATCAGTGCGGACTCTTGCCAGAGTACTGAAGAAGCTTCCTGCTGGTACAACCATCAGTGCGGACTCTTGTCAGAGTACTGAAGAAGCTTCCTGCTGGTACAACCATCAGTGCGGACTCTTGCCAGAGTACTGAAGAAGCTTCCTGCTGGTACAACCATCAGTGCGGACTCTTGCCAGAGTACTGAAGAAGCTTCCTGCTGGTACAACCATCAGTGCGGACTCTTGTCAGAGTACTGAAGAAGCTTCCTGCTGGTACAACCATCAGTGACAAAGTGCGGAATATTCTGACTACAATACATTCATTTGGAAAGAAGACTGAAGATTTAAATATGAACTGAACATTAATTGAACCGTTGGTAAGTGTTTTCTTTCGATTAGTTGAATGAATTAATTTTACTTGTTGTAATTTTTACTTGCTGGATCCTTGGGTACATCTATGTTATTATTTACTTCACAGATTTCCATATTTTTGTTGCATCATCGACATTCATTACAGAATATTTCCACTAGGCACGAGGTCAAAGAAGAAGCGACGAGGCTACCACATGAGCTGGTTGTAACAAAAGCAATGGAACCAGGCAACATATCTCCTTGGGTGTTAAGAGATTGGGCAAAACAGCGATGTAACCCAATTGTAAAGATACTCAACCAATCTCTAATCATGACAGCTGCCAGAAAACTGGAAAAAAGGTAAGTGTGGTCCTTATTATTGAACACGGGGACAGACAATAAGCTCTGGATGACATTACAATATCTCTTAACATGAATACTTTCCAGAGTTCTGGAAAAGATAGTGAGGAAAAGGTTATAGGGACGCTTGGAAAACAAAAATATTATTTACATAAAAAATCACAAATTTAGGGAGAGGAATTCCTGCCTTACGAAATTACAGGAATTCTGATACAGAATCACAAAGATTAAAGAAGAAGACGTAGTTTTGGGGACTACAGTTTCTTGGAATGTAGAAAAGTATTTGATGAGGAACTATACCTGTGATTAGTCCAGAAATTAGAAGAACAAATTGAAAAGGAGAAGGGTAGATAATGTTAATATGTTTCGTGTGACTTTAGTCTCATTGTTTGCGTCTTTAATTCTCTCTCGGGAGAGGAGAGGAGCGGTATGTGGCGCCATCTTCCTCTTTCCTGTTTTCTCTTTCTCCTTTGGGTTTTCTTTCTTCTGTCTTGGGTGTTTGTCTTTTATTATTTTTCCCCCCTCTGTGTTCTTGCTCCTGCCCTCTGTGGGCCCCTAGCTCCCTTGTGGGCCCCTAGCTCCCTTGTGGGCCCCTAGCTCCCTTGTGGGCCCCTAGCTCCCTTGTGGGCCCCTAGCTCCCTTGTGGGCCCCTAGCTCCCTTGTGGGCCCATAGCTCCCTTGTGGGCCCATAGCTGACTGACTCCACTACTACCTCCACCACTTCTCTTGTTCCCGTCAATGTCTGCTGGACTATATATACTCCCTCTTTCTCTTCTTTGTGTCAGTGTGACTTTGTAAATGGTCCAAGTCGGACCGAAACGTCGTCGTAAACTCCTCTCTTCTATGTGCGGCTTATTTGTGTAGTGAGGGAATTCTCTAAATTTCTATGTTTCGTCACCTGCCGTCTTTCTTCTTCACTCTTAAGCTGCATAATCCTACGGGTTTAGCGCTCCTCTTAATAATAACAATAATCTTCACTCTTAAGGGTTACTCTTCTGTCCTCACTTTTCCTTTCCTCTAGAGAGGCTACTTTTGTCTGCTCACGTCACTCACTCCCCCCCTGTAGTCCATGTAATCTTTATTCTTCTAGTGTTGGGAATTGCTTGTTTGGAATGTGTTAATTGTGTTAATTAAGTGCTATCCTATACCTTGGTCATCAACTTTATTTCAACATTTAGTTTTGTCTCAGTTCGTGGACTGGTTCCCCGTGGAAAGGGAGAGTTGAATGTAAACGGGAATTTTGCAAATATCCATTTGTTCTATAGATGTGATTTGGTAGTAGACTTTTTGTAAGCTACGGAGGTGTTCAGGCTTCACGGAGGCATCTAACAACCTTCTCTTAACTGGTCAAGTGCCTCCCGGTGACAAGGAGGCATCTAAACGACCATGTTCTCTTGCCCTTGTCAACCTTCATCAACTGGCTTGACACTCCAGTCACTTTTGTTAAACTGTAATAATGTCATATTGATATATAAGTTCCCAGACACATCTCCATAGACGTTTGCTTATTCCTCTGCTTGAAGATTTATTTTTATGCATCCATGTTAGCTTTGCCTAGTCCATTTATTTTTTATTTTTTTGTTTTTCGGTAAAGATAGATTTATTTAACAAAGACGTTAAAAATTTCCCTAAAATTTATTTAATAATTTTATCTTTTTATTTTAATTTATTTTTCAATCAATATTTCCATTTTTTTTCCACTAACAACTCTCTTCAATGACAAAGCAATGTTACAAGGCAGTGTTCCAGTAAGTTAAGACGTTCTTCAATAAAAGAAGGCAGAGATTAACAGTGGAAATAAATGGTATAAAATACCGACACAATGGAAAAATAAACACATAAGCAGTATAATGTGATCCTTTATTGACAACGTTTCGCCCACGCAGTGGGCTTTATCCCACCTAGAACTCAAGAATGGTACACTGCGGGTCCTTTAAGTCACACAATGTTTTTAACTATCACACTACTTTTAAGACTGTCACATGCAGCTTTCTCCACCTGACCCAGCATTCTCCACCTGACTATACCCTATATATATCTTCATGTTACTCATTTTCCAGGTAGATCTGTCTGTGACTCGATAAAGCCCACTGCGTGGGCGAAACGTTGTCAATAAAGGATCACATTATACTGCTTATGTGTTTATTTTTCCAGAGATTAACAGTAAATGATAAAGCATTCGAATGGGAGAGAGTAATGAGTGGGGTTCCGCTAGGGTCAACGTTAGGACCTCTATTGCTCTTAACATAAAAGATGTACCAGAGGGCACTTACGTTGTTTTATGTCACTGTTTGCTGATGATGTGAGACTAACAGGAAGAATAAGAACATAAGAGGATAGTGATAAGCTACAGAGACATCTCAAATGGCTAAACTAATGTATAATCATGTTTTTTGAAGTAGAGGGTAGACAGGACACATTACAACACTGGTGGAGAGGAGCTGCAAATATCACAGTGAAGAGTACTTAGGGGTGAATATAGCATCAATCGTATTGTCAGAATTTTACATAATCCATACAACAACAGTAGCATATGACGTACATAAAGTTCCGAAGGAACTTTATGTACGTCATATGCTAGTCACTGAGCGTGAGGTCCCAGTACAGAGCCCACACCAAGTCAGGCACAAAGAGAAACTAAAAAAAGGTCCAAAAGATTGCAACCCGGGATGGATGCACTGTGAGGAGAGGTTAAGGAAACTGAACCTGACGACATTGGAGGTAAGATGGACAAAGGAGACATGATCACTGAGTTCAAAATCTTAAGAATTGATAAGGAAGACAGGAACAGACTGTTTGATTTAAGACTATCAGGATCAGCGGGACACAGGTGGAAACTGGTGACCCAAATGAACCATAAAAGTATAGGAAATATTTCTTCAGTCTGAGTGTAGTTGACAAGTGAAATGTCTGGATGAGGCAGTGGAGTGGTGGAGGCAAACTCAGTACACAGTTTGAAGACTGTTATGACAAGGCCCAAGAAGCCAGAAGTCAGTGATGCCGATCAAAGTACTCTAGGGGGCGGGGTCAGGAGCAAAGTCTTATTCACTATGTATGCCACTTACAATAATCTTCAATAATTTTATTGAAACAGGGCAACTGCATGAGGTGTGGAAGACAGCAAACGTAGACGCGATTTTAAGAAAGGAGACAAACAGGTAGCACTAATCTACAGATCTGTGTCGCTAATATGTCTAGAATGTAAAGTTATGGAGAAGATCAGTAGAAGCGTGGTGGAGCACCTGGGAAGGACTGGGCTCATACATGACAACCAGCACAGCTTCAGGGAAGGGAAATCCTGCATCACAAACCTACTGGAGTTCTATGACAAGGTAACAGAAGTAAGACAACAGAAAGAGGGATGGATAGACTGCATCTTCTTGGACTGTAAGAAGGCTTTCAATACAGTACCACAAAAGAGACTGGTTGAAAAGCTAGATGAGTAGGTAGGAATAGCAGGGAAAGTATGGCAATGGATCAGGGAACACATGACAGGAAGGAAACAACGTATGCTGGTACGGAACGAGGTGTCAGAGTGGGTGTATGTGTCGAGTGGGGTTCCACAAGGGTCAGTTCTAAGTTCAGTGCTGGTTCTAGTATATGTGAATGACGTGACAGAAGGGATTAATTCAGAATTGTCTCTGTTTGCAGACGATATGAAGCTAATACAAAGAATACAAGTGGACGATCATCAGATAAACCTACAAGGAGATCTGACAGGTTGAAACACTGGTCCGACAAATGGCTCCTGGAGTTTAATCCAGCAATTACAAAGTCATGAAGTTTGGGGTAGGATAAAGAAGACCGCATACAGAGTACAGCCTAGGTCAAAGGCTGTAAAACTCACTCAAGGAAAGGGATTTTGGGGTGAGCATCATGCCGAGCACATCTCCTGAAGCGCACATCAACCAAATATCTGCTGCAACATATGAGTGCCTGGCAAACCTAAGAATAGCGTTTCGGCATCTAAGGAGTCATTCACGACACTACACCGTGGAGTATGCAGCACCACTATGGAACCCACCTGGTCAAACTCGTCAAGAAATTAGAGAAAGTGCAAAGGTTTGCAACAAGACTAGTCCCGGAGCGTATGGATATGCCTTACAAGGGGAGGTTCAGGGAAATCAACCTGACAACACTGAAGGACAGGAGGGATAGAAGGGGACATGATAACAACATACAAAATACTGAGAGGAACTGACAAGGTGGATAGGGACAGAATGCTTCAGAGTTGGGACACAGCAACAAGGGGTCACAACTGGAAGCTGAAAACTCAGATGAGTCAAAGGGATATTAGGAAATATTTCATCAATCGTAGAACTGTCAGGAAGTGGAGCAATCTGAAGAGTGATGTAGTGGAGGCAGGATCCATACATAGCTTTAAGAAGAGGTTCGATAAAGCTCATGCATGGAGAAAGGAGAGAGTGGACCTAGTAGCGACCAGCAAAGAGTCGGGGCCAGGAGCTATGAATCGACCCCTGCAGCCATAACTAGGTGAGTACACACACATTGAAGAAAAGTGAGTAAAGGAAGATAGTGAGAGAGGAAGCGGCGTCCCCAAGGATCAGTATTCTAACGGCTCGTCTATCTGATAAATGTGATGGACCTGCCAGCCAGGTCCATCATTTCTACAAGTAACTCTGTTGATAATGTAAAGCTGCTACAAGAGATACGACCTGAAGTGAGTAAAGATGAACTAAAAGATGAGTTGAACAACGTAGAGATGTGGTCAGAGACAAGACGGGAATTACACATGAACAACTGCAAGGGGGTATTGGTTAGGCATTGGTAAGACTCATCATGCTATTTATTGGTAAGACTCATCATGCTAGGTATTGGAAATAAATGGTATAAAATACCGACACAATGGAAAAATAAACACATAAGCAGTATAATGTGATCCTTTATTGACAACGTTTCGCCCACGCAGTGGGCTTTATCGAGTCACAGACAGATCTACCTGGAAAATGAGTAACATGAAGATATATATAGGGTATAGTCAGGTGGAGAAAGCTGCATGTGACAGTCTTAAAAGTAGTGTGATAGTTAAAAAACATTGTGTGACTTAAAGGACCTGCAGTGTACCATTCTTGAGTTCTAGGTGGGATAGCGTTGAACATAAGAACATAAGAACATAAGAAAGGAGGAACACTGCAGCAGGCCTGTTGGCCCATACTAGGCAAGTCCTTCACAATCCATCCCACTAACAGAATAATTCCCCAACCTAATTTTCAATTCTACCCAAGAAATAAGCTTTGAAGATTCTATTAACTCAAGTGCGAGTCCCACTCAAATCCAACCCCTCTCACTCATGAATTTCCCCAACCTAAATTTGAAACTACCCAAGGTCATAGCTTCAATGACCCTACTAGGCAGACTGTTCCACTCATCAACTACCCTATTTCCAAACCAATATTTTCCTATATCCTTTCTAAATCTAAACTTATCCAATTTGAATCCATTATTGCGGGTTCTCTCTTGAGAGATATCCTCAAGACCTTATTTATATCCCCTTATTAATACCCATCTTCCACTTATATACCTCGATCATGTCTCCCCTCATTCTTCGTCTTACAAGTGAATGTAATTTAAGGGTCTTCAATCTTTCTTCATACGGAAGATTTCTAATGCTATGAATTAACTTTGTCATTCGTCGCTGAATGTTTTCTAACGAATTTATATCCATTCTGTAAAATGGAGACCAGAACTGAGCTGCATAATCTAGGTGAGGCCTTACTAATGATGTATAAAGCTGTAATATAACCGCTGGACTTCTGTTGCTTACACTTCTTGATATAAATCCCAGTAATCTATTTGCTTTATTTCTTACGCTTAGGCATTGCTGACTTGGTTTGAGGTTGCTGCTTACCATAACCCCC
>WNWK01015527.1:0-47595 GCA_009830355.1 Cherax destructor | reverse complement strand
GGTCACCACCCCCGGAATCCGAAAGGTGGCCTCCAGAGATACACCCGTCGCCCGAAAGATACCCAAGGCCACCCTCGGTGACCGGAGAGGGATCGGGACATCCCCAGGCGATCCAGATTCCACGGCAAACTACACCACCGCCAAGGACCTCAACGGAATGGGATGGACCACGATACCCTTTCCAGTACCTAGGAACTAGAATGCCTGAGGAGAGAAGCTCCCAGGGTAAAACTCGGAAGGAACTAAGGGAGGGATGAGGAGGAAGAGGAGGAAAGGGAAAAAGGGAGGATGGAGGAGATGGGATAGGGAAGGGGGGATTGGGGGGTAATTAGGTTTGGTCTGGGGAAGAAGACCAAAAGGTCCAATTCCTCAGACCGATAGCCTCTTTACCTCGTCAAGGAGCCCCCCTTAAAGAGGGGTATGAGGTAGAATGACGGTAACACTACAAGAATTGAGAGAATGATGTTTTTTAATTGTTACAGGAATACCGTCTATGATGGTAAGGAGAGAAAGATCGTGAGCTTGGCTAGCATTTTGTACCGTGACAATGCGTGTACCGCTCTTGAGAACATGAAAGGTAATATTTCAACCAACATGGCACAGGAGAGCCTTGCTGATACTATGATTTAGGCTAGTGCCTAAAGCTCTCGCTTCACACGGCGAGTGTCCGGGTTCGATTCCCGGCGAGAGTTGAAACATTGGGCTTGTTTCTTTACACCGGTTGTCTATGTTCCACATCAGTAAAATGGGTACCTGGGTGTTAGTCGACGAGTGTGAGTCGCATCCTGGGGCAAAACTGACCTGATTTGCGCAAAATGCTCTGCATAACAAGCGGCTTTCTATGTAGCAGTATGTCCTTGACGTCAGCTAGGCCTGTATACCTTGTACATGTAATTGCAGAAATAAAGATATTATTATTATAGAAAATGTCGGCTGTAGAGTGAAAAACTTAGTCCATTGTGTACTACTACTCTTTCTTGAGTAGTAAAAGGTATTCGAAGCGGTGTCATCAGAAAAAGGTCATGGTCGTTTAGATGCAGGACCAGAGGTGGTCCGTTTTGAGGTGGGCGAACAATCCGAGAACCATTGCACCATATGGGAAGAAGCCGGAAGCATAGACAAAGACGTGCGGACTTCGGATGTGTCAAAGAAGTCAGGACAAGCCAAATTATCAGTAGCGTGCGACAAAATTTCGCCTGTAGAAGATACAGGGGCATTAGAAAAGTCCGAAAAATGGTCCGGTAAATAATGCAAGGTCATAAGAGTGTGCTGCTATATAATGGGGTCCAGGAGGAGCAGTTTCATGGATTTGGGACTCAATGGTTAGGTCTCTCTTTTGTTTGTTTTTAAGGAATGAAAAAATGGGGGGAACGTGAAGTGGTAGCTCCTAGGAGGAAAGTACCTTAAGATTCCCCTTCACGCCCAAGAGGACGTCAACCCAGCCGGTAGTACAACTGCGGCATGGAACCCATGCCATACCCTATCCTTCATGCCAATAAACCAGCAATCCGGGATAGGAACCTCACATCTACCGAGAAACCTCTCGGGAGAAAAGAGAGGGCGGTCGGAAACCTATCACAAAGCATACCTCCTTCGGCCACCACCTCCTGAAATTCGACAGGCAGCCTCTAGATATACACCCATCACCCGGTAGACCGGAGAGGGATCGGGATTTCCAGACGATCCAGATTCCAAGGCAAACTACACTACCTCTACGGAATGGGATGGACCCCGGAGCCTTTTTCCTGACCTAAGAACTAGAATGCTTGAGGGAAGAACCCCAAAGGCTGAGAACAGGACAGGGAAAGGGGAGAGATGGGGAGAGAAGGAGGAATGGGAAAGGAGTGATGGGGAGGATGGAACAGGGAAGGGGAAGATTGGGGGGTAATTAGGTTCGATCGGAGAAGACCGAAGGGTCCAATTCCTCAGACCAAGAGCCTCTTCACCACTGCAAGGAGCCCTCCTTGAAGAGGACTTGTTCATGTATTTCTTCTTGACCAGAAATCTAAACACTGTCCCTACACTTGTAACGTGAGCATTTTACAAAAAAAATTGGAAGGTAGGTATATTTAGAAAAAGTCAGAGCTAAGATTCATGTTAAGATAGTTGTGTATTAGAGCAGCTGAACAAATAATAGGATGGCTGTTGTTGCATGCAAAGAGTACGTACCCTTTATTAGGAGCATGTTAAACACACCCACATAGGCTCCCCAAAACCAGCGAACCATCGTTAAGGGTTTGAGATGGGGCCCCATCATCAAATCAACGACTCGGTTCAGCCAATCATGATGCGGGTTTGACAATGGCAAAGGCGATGTGGTTACCACTCGCAAATTTGTCATTGGAATCCCTGCATTGAGCTAGTTGTGAAAGGTTGTCTCTGTCTATTGGCTGCTGTTTTTTTGCCTTGACGTCCGTGGCGTGCACTATTACTACTCTCTTTGTATAGTGTACATACTTGTACAAAGCCTTATAATATACTTGAAGGAAATACAAATTGCTTGGTGAAGGAAAAGACAAAAGTCTTACTTAATCATAATTGCTTGGTGAAGGAAATACAAATTCAAAGCATTTTCTACTGTTTCTTTGCTCCAAGCTCCCTTTTACACTCAGGATAACATGCCATTGAACCTGAGGTTGTAATATGGGTAGCCTGTCCCGGAGCTGAATTTGGAGACTTAGAGCAGGAGTTGAGCCTAGAGTTGAAGTTCGCGCAGGAGCTAGTCTTGTATCTAGATAGCTTGCTATCTGGCATTGCTTACGCTTTGCCAACGCTTCACGAATTTTGTGTGTCATCTTTGCATTCGCTTCGCTATGGTCAGCCTTGCTATTGTGTGAGTATTCTGCAATTTGGTTTGTTATTGCGTGTCAGCCTTGCTATTGGTGTGCATATTGGCTTTGTTATTGCGTGTCTGCTTTGCTATCATATGAGTAACCTGCAGTCGTACCGTGCATAGCGTGTTAAGTTGGGGTTAATGCCACCTATTCTAGTCAGACGATTAGTGTGAGTTCACTCTACTAAAGTTGCCCAAACTCTCTCTACAGCGTTGTTGGCGTATCGCTCGTTCTATTGATGTTGAATATCAGCGTACCCTTACTGCTGCTCAGTTGCGTGATATTATAAGGAGTAAACAACAAACTGAAACTATGGAAGATGGCAAATGTAGTTCCCATTTTTAAGAAAGGAGACAGAACCGAAGCACTAAACTATAGACCAGTGTCACTGACGTGTATAGTGTGCAAAGTCATGGAGAAGATTATCAGGAGGAGAGTGGTAGAGTACCTGGAACGGAACAAGATTATAAACGACAACCAACACGGATTCATGGAAGGCAAATCCTGTGTCACAAACCTTCTGGAGTTCTATGACAAAGTAAGACACGAGAGGACAGGAGGGTTAGGGGAGACATGATAACGACATACAAAATACTGCGTGGAATAGACAAGGTGGATAGAGACAGGATGTTCCAGAGAGGGGACACAGAAACAAGGGGTCACAATTGGAAGTTGAAGACTAACATGAGTCAAAGGGATGTTAGGAAGTATTTCTTCAGCCATAGAGTAGTCAGGAAGTGGAATAGTCTAGCAAGTGATGTAGTGGAGGCAGGAACCATACATAGCTTTAAGACGAGGTATGATAAAGCTCATGGAGCAGGGAGAGAGAGAACCCAGTAGCGATCAGTGAAGAGACGGGGCCAGGAGCTGAGTCTCGACCCCTGCAACCACAATTAGGGTAGTACAATTAGGCGAGTACACACACACACACACACACACACCACTCTCACTCGGAGGATGAGCATTACAGTCACTCTGTGATGGCAGCTGGAGGTGCCAGGTTGTCTCTGGCTCAGGGAGCACCAACTTTGAGCTAAGTGTCACACGTCAGAATGGTTAATGAGAGTTCTACCCACACTCCTCAGCATCTCCAATTCCCTTGGTAGAACGCGCGTTCTAAATCCAGCATTCCCTGAGAACTCTGGGAACTGATGTGGGCAACGAATCCGTGTTGATAAGAGGCATCATTGAGAATGTATTGAACTGAACTTTGGGAAATGAACGTTTGGGAATGATTGTGTGGAAAAGAACGTGAATTAATGAACGTACTGTAATTTTCACAGTGGTTGTTCTGAATATTGTGATATCTGTTTACTGTGATCTTGTTGCATATATATAAAATATAAACAAAAATACGTATAGACATACGCCAATGCACATTCATACATTCACAAAAATTCATGCATACACATTCACTCATGCATACGTACTACAAAGAGTTCATTCACAAATGCTTACATTAACAAAGTATGCATATGCATATTCCTGCATGCGCAAAAGCATATATAAATACATGCATACACACCTACACTACATAGATATATGCTTTTATATTTTGCTGCAAAAGAATTTTATCACCATTAGAATTTTGTCATCTAATGGACTGAATGACCCACGTAGGTCCAGTGCTCAGCATGACTTTCAGGAATCAGTGAGCTGGTCATTGCATGATTATCCAAGACAAGTTAAGAATGACCTTCCTAGGTCAAAGCGATTCACGAGTGTCACTTTGTAAATAGTCCAAGTCGGACCAAAACGTCGTCGTAAGCTCCTCTGTGTGGATTTTTTATTGTTTACCTGGATTGTTTATCTGGATTGTTTATTGTTTACCTGGGGAGGGTTGTGTCTTTCTGGTCTTTACGAGTAGTTCAACTTCTGTTCATTTTCCCCAATCCTTCTTGAGTTCCACCACTGGTGTCACTTGCATTTCTTTGCTTATAAAATTATTTTTCCACTTGATGCCCTGAGAGAAGGTACCTTGCTACTGCTGATAAAGCTCTTGGTCTAAGGAACTGTGCTTGTGTCTTCCCCAGCCTTGGATCGAACCTACTGTAATTGCCCCCAATTCCCTAAGCGCTGCGTAACTCCTACGGGCTAAGCGGTTCCCGTTAATCATTATTAATATATTTAAGAGAAAGCACTAAATCAGTAAGCCCAGTTTCTTGGATCAAGAGCCCCTCACTAGCATCAAGACACCCCTCATGGGGATAATAATTTAATTGACAGCAGGTTCTCACCCTTGCCACTTGCGTGGCCTCATGCGTCTTATATGACCTAACGTCATTTACACGATCTTATGTCATTCATACGAGTTAATGCCTCTTATATGATGTAATCCGATCACAGTAATTCCCTCGATGCCTGTGGTCTTATAGGCGTTCCTTCTGTCCTAGCTGCTCAGTCTTTCTTTGAAATCTCTTGGAACATTCCTTCTTAGTTCCCTCACTGAATTTCTCACGGAGACACGGAACAAGGTTTTATTGGGTCTGTGTTCACTCAGTGTAGAGCTTCAGTTAACGAACGTAATAAGCTCTGGTTTAGAAAGACACGTGAGCAAACACTTAGACATATTAGAAAAACGTTTCGGTCCTGGGTCCTTGAGAAGTGATCAAGGTCCCAGGACTGAAACGTTTCCTAATTAATATGTCCTACTGTTTGTTCACGTGTCTTTCTAAACGAATTTGTTGGTATATATTACGAAACGTCGTCACAGTAAACGCTGGCTCTGTACCGGTGTGGTATATATGGCTTGCATACACATTTTTCTGCGGTAAACTTAATTTTATATTTGAATCCTCAGAAGCGAATGCGCGTCCACAGCTGATTACTTCATTTAAAATTATTTTTAATTCGTATTACTTAACGTAAATATACCTATAAGATTTATGAGGTATTCTTTTTCGAATCTGCTGCCTCGGTGGAAAGCGACCGCTAGGTTGAATAATATATATATACATAATATATATAGTTATGCATGTTTCATATTCAAACTGGCGCAACTAGTTTTAGGTAATTTCACTAAAGATAACAGTAATGCTAATAGTAGTAATATTAATAATGCAGTAATAGTAATTGTAGTAATAATATTAGCAGTAATAGTAATAATAGCAGTAATAGTAATAATAATAGTGGTAATAATAATAGTAGTAATAATAATAATAGTAGTAATAATAATAATAGTAGTAATAATAGTGGTAATAATAGTAATAGGTCAGTCAGTGCTCACATAAATAAAAAAAAATCCAAGACAATAAAAAGAGGGATAAAATCAAAATACAGTTGATTTTAAGGCCAGCATAATTTAAAAAACATTAAAATACTAATGTCCAAAGACTTCTAAAAGTTCTCCGAGGTCCCTACAAACACCTCGGTAATTATAAAATCCATAACGATGGGGGAAAGACCTAAGAAATGGGCAAACTATTAAAATATGTACCACAGTCAGGGGCACGTCCCGACCTATACAGGATGGACCCCTCCCCCATCTGTCCCAGGCGCAGCGCACCCCGGGAAGGACCGCAGCATCAAACAGGCTAGAATGAAATATTTCTGGCCTAAGAGGGCAGCGGAAATTGCTAAGTATGTACACCAGTGTGTCGTTTGCTTACAACACAAGGGTACTGTCACGGGTCCCAATCCCATTCTGAAGTATCCCATTACAAAGGAGCCCTGGGAGAGAACTTCTGTCGACCTGTTGACGAATTTCTCGACCTCGGAGAAGGGTAATAAACACCTGATTGTAATGGTAGATAACTTGACGCGGTACTGCGAGTTAGTACCCATCCCTGACAAAACGGCCGAGACAGTCGCAAATGCTTTCCATGAGCGTATCGTTCTCCGTCATACCTGCCCACGTGTTCTCCTGTCAGACAATGGGTCGGAGTTCATAAATGCCACGATGAAGGACCTTTGTTCCAGGTTTGACATTCACCAAGCACCAGTAGCTCCTCGCTATCCCGCGAGTAATGGTCTTGCTGAACGTACAAACCGCAAAGTTCTGGAGGTGCTCAGAGTAACCGTTAATCCGAGTTGTACTACATGGGATGACGCTATTCCAGATGTTCAGTGTTCATTGAACTCTTCCCTAAACAGCTCGATTGGCGAGACACCCCATTTTGCCTTGTACGGCTATGATAAGCGTTTACCGTACGAAATCCTGTTTGCTCTGCCTAGTCCAACCTATGACACCGATAACATCGATAACACCGGTATAGTTAAGATGCGGACCACACAGCTTGTCTTCCAGCGAGTACGTGAGAACCTAATAAAAGCCACAGATAGGTTCACGTCTGATCGCAACGCCCACGCTAAGGAAAGTAAGGTGGAACCAGGTTGCAAAGTTATGTTGCTCAACCCGACGCAGACCCCTGGTATGCATAAACTTGTCCCCAAGTTTGTCGGTCCTTACTGTGTCCTACGACAGCTTCGCTGCAATAAGTTCGAGGTGAGGGAGATAGCTACCGTAACTATCCGAGAAGCTCACCTTGACCACATGAAGTATATTGATCATGTGCAAGCCGAAGCAGAGCTGGAATCGCGGGCATTGCAAAGCCACAATCAGACTCAAACTAGTGACAACCTGTCTAGTCCTTCACCCGCATCACTACGACAGATGACAGTCCTGTAAGGCTCCATACTTATGGCCTGAGACCCCGGACAGCAGTACATTTCTGTGACATTGACATACCTACTGACTTGTCTGACTCCTACGCTAGCTACGCTAATTGTTTGCTTGCAGAAATGGGGATTAATGCGCATACATTGTATAGTTAGTAAATAATGGAGTCAGGGTGGACAACACCATGTAAATATGTAAAATATATTCATAGAGGGTACCCGTAGTATAATGAATTCCATGGAAATAATGTTATTGTGAGTATGTGCACCCAGTGTGTCTTGTAAAGCCTGTATAAAGGCAAGGGCAGTATCGCCCTTTTGAGTTAAATGTCACACCTTAGGAAATGCTGTCAGTCATTGTTTGCAGATGTGAGGATGGTACAGCGCTCATGGATGTGCAGTCAAGTTGATGTCTGGCCCTGTGGACAACCTGTATATAGAAGACTCTAGTTCCTGTGTCAGCATTGGCTTGTTCTGTCCTCCATCCAGCTGTACGGGCAGGCCGATTTTCTCTTCCCCGACTCACGAAGTGGGAGTTTTTTTTTTCGGCACCGGCAATATCCTGTTGTAAATGTCAGGTGACCGGAAGCCAGTTTCTCCTGGGTAACCTTGTTTGCTTGTTTACACCTTCGTGCCCGCCAGTATTGTCGTGTCGAGACGACACTCGGTAGGTGGCCGAGTGGATGTAAACAGCCTATTCAGAGGCTCTTTCAAACTGCGCGGCACTACGGTGCTGCCATCTATAGGCCTATCAAGGTCGGGCTGGTCAGCCATGTTTCCCTCTCACTCTGGCGGCCTACCTCACAGAAACAGGATCTACCCTTGCTGGCTCCCGGTCCCCTCACGCTCTGTCCCTGTGTATACCTACACCTTGCCATTAATAAACTGAGTCTAGTCATCAGCCGTATCTCTACACCTACGCTACCATTCTACTGCCCAGACGTAAGCAGCCAAGAAAATAGTTAACAGTGGTGGCAGCGCCCTCCACTCTCACCGGGAGAGGGAATCTGACAAGGTCGATAAGTGAAGTATCCTTCCTCAGGGGAAATTCTCGACTGTGCAAGTTACCGACAAGGACTTGCAACTTACTACGACGCACAGTGTGCAAGGACGGCTCAAGGGAGAGGCCCTTGACTCTGCACGTGTCGTTGTCGACTAGCACGTGATCTCCTTCGAAAGCTCTTGTCACACATCTGCCCGACTCCTGGCAACCCCCCCCTATCTGCCCGAATCCTGGCAACCCCCCCCCATCTGCCCGACTCCTGGCAACCCCCCCATCTGCCCGACTTCTGGCAACCCCCCCCATCTGCCCGACTCCTGGCAACCCCCCACCTCCCCGAATCCCGGCAAACTTCCCACCTCCCCGAATCACAGCAACCTTCCTCTCACACTCTCTCCCGGAAATCCTCCCCCTCCTCTCCCGGCTACCCTCCTCCCCCCACAAACTCCCGGCTACCCTCCTCCCCACAAACTCCCGGCTACCCTCCTCCCCCACAAACTCCCGGCTACCCTCCTCCCCCACAAACTCCGGCTACCCTCCTCCCCCACAAACTCCCGGCTACCCTCCTCTCCCCACACACTCCCGGCTACCCTCCTCCCCCACACACTCCCGGCTACCCTCCTCCCCCACACACTCCCGGCTACCCTCCACCCCCACAACTCGGCAACCCTCCTCCCCACACTCTCCCGGCAACCCTCCTCCCCCACACCTGCGGGCACCCTCCTCCCCCACACCTTGCCGGCAACCCCCTCCCCACACACACTCCCGGCAACCCCTCCCCCACACACACTCCGGCAACCCCCTCCCCACACACACTCCCGGCAACCCTCCTCCCCACACACTCCGGCAACCCCCTCCCCACACACACTCCCGGCAACCCCCTCCCCACACACACACTCCCGGCAACCCCCTCCCCACACACACACTCCCGGCAACCCCCTCCCCACACACACACTCCCGGCAACCCCCTCCCCACACACACTCGGCAACCCTCCTCCCCATACACATTCCCGGCAACCGTCTCCTACACACTCCTGGCAACCCTCCTCCCCCACACACTCGGCAACCCTCCTTTCCCCACACACTCGGCAACCCTACCCCACACTCCTGGCAATCCTTCCCCACACTCCCGGCGACCCTCCTCCCAGGTGAGATCTTCCGACATGATCACTCCCAGGCCTTTTACATTAGTTTTTCACTCTATTGTGTGGTTGGAATTTGTTTTATACTCCGATGTAGTTTTAAAGCATGAAAAAATTAAAACTACATTGGAGTATAAAACAAATTCCAAGCACACAATAGAGAGAAAAACTAATGTAAAAGACCTGGAGTGATCATGTCGGAAGATCTCACCTTCAAAGACCATCACATTGTATCAATCACATCTGCTAGAAAAATGACAGGATGGATAATGAGAACCTTCAAAACTATGAATGCAAAGCCCATGATGACACTTCAGGTCGCTTATTCTATCTAGGTTGGAATATTGCTGCACACTAACAGCACCTTTCAAGGCAGGTGAAATTGCTGACCTAGAAAATGTACAGAGGACCTTAACGGCACGCATAACTGTGATAAAACACCTCAATTACTGGGAACGCTTGAAGTTTCTAAACCTGTACTCCCTGGAACGCAGGCGGGAGAGATACATGATCATATACACTTGGAAAATCCTAGAGGGATTAGTACCAAACTTGCACACGAAAATCACTCCCTATGAAAGCATAAGACTCGGCAGACGATGCAACATCCCCCAATGAAAAGCAGGGGTTCCACTAGCACGATAGAGACAACACAATAAGTGTCAGGGGCCCAAGACTGTTCAACTGCCTCCCAGCATACATAAAGGGGATTACCAATAGACCCCTGGCTGTCTTCAAGAAGGCGCTGGACAAGCCAGGCTGTGGTTCGTACGTCGGTTTGCGTGCAACAAACAGTAACAGCCTGGTTGATCAGACCCTGATCCACCATGAGGCCTGGTCACAGACCGGGCCGCGAGGGCGTTGACCCCCGGAACCCTCTCCAGGTATACACACACTCCCGGCAACCCTCCCCACAATCCTGGCAACACCACGCACACTCCCGGGAGGTGAAAGGCAATGGTAGGCAAGGGAAGGAGAGGCAGGGAGTGGGTGGTGAGGTAGAGGGAAGGCGAAGAAGGGGCTAGTGAGGTAGGGAGGAGGTGAAGAAGGGGGTAGTGAAGTAGGGGAGAGGATGAGGTGTGGTGAGGGAGGGGTGGTGAGGAGGGGTTGGGAGGGAGGGGTGGTGAGGGAGAGGGTGGTGAGGGATGGGGTTGTGAGGGAGGGGTGGTGAGGGATGGGGTTGTGAGGGAGGGGTTGTGAGGGAGGGTGGTTAGGGAGGGGGTGGTTAGGGAGGGGGTGGTTAGGTAGAGGAAAAGCGAAGGAGGGGGTGACGTAGTGGGAGTCTATGGATGGGGGGTCTTGGAGGGGAGGCGACGGAGGGAGTTGTGGGGTAGGGGGAGGCAAGAGAGGAAGTGGTGAGGGAGGGGAATACGTGGGGGAGTTTTGAGAGTCCATTCTAAGTGCCCTGAATGAATGGATAGAGAGGAGGAAAAGTCAATGGATGGCTCAGAGTATAGAATGCCTTCTGACTCAACTGCAAGCATTGATCTACTCCAGTTTAATCAAGTTTTGCCGAAGTGTTAGAGTGACAGCGACTGCCAGAGCTGCTGCTGCCTTAGGGTCCTGAAGGTCAGTAAATCCAACCTGAATTAGTTTCAGTATTGTGGCTGCGTCACAACTTTCCATTTTCAGAGAAGCTCTAACAAGATGGTGGCTGGGGTTAACAAGAGCACCCTGTCTGATTGCTCAGTTATTTTTTTTCGTAAATCAATGAAGGAAGCATAAACGAGGGGCTGAGTGGTCGCAAGAGAGACATTTGCAAATATGTTGAGCACGGATAAGTTTTCGGCAACATCCCGAAATACTGAAATAGAGCATTTTCTTTATTGTCTTGGGGTCTTAAAGCTGAAACAACCTGCTGTGCTCGGTTAGAATAAAAAAAAAGTTTTATATACTTCTGAATCTTGAAGGGTTGAAGGCTCTTCTCCACTGGAACTTTCAGGACTCTGGGACTCTGTGAGGGTATTTTTTAGAGTTAATACAGTAGTGGGATCCGTAAGTGCTATGGTATTCTCGCTAATAATAATTGTTATTGCATTTGTAATATTCTCCTTTTCTATTTTCTTGCTTGTTAAGAGTTTAATTTTAGAGAATTAATTTTTTTCTCCAGCAGGTGTTTTCTCAAATAGGGTAAAACGGAAGAAACTCGTTTATGGGGAATTCATGAATTGCCCTGATGACAGATGTTGCTAGGAACTTTTATTTTTCTCCTGGGAGACATATGAAGACACGCGCTTCCAAACAGGTAGAGGTTGTGACAGGATCCAATGGTTTATGAGGCATCACTGACTTTTTAACGAGACCAGTGAACTTCGCAGTGGCTTCAGTGCCAGCTGACAACGTTTCGCCAAAAGTTAATCAGACTGCATTATTTAGGTTCTATGTTGAGGCGAACTCTGCCTGCTTGGAAGGATTGTTGGTCTCAATGGAGAACCATTTTAAAAGTAAAAAAATTCGGAATTGTGCTTGTGTGCATAGACGAAACCCCTTAATGAATAAAAATGCAAGTGACTGGAACAATACACAAATAACCCGCACAATTATGTGCGGGTTATTTGTGAACGAAACCCCTTGTGGGAGTTTTGTCTGTATCTCACAAGGAGCACAGACTTAGAGACTAGGTAACATCTGATATCAAATTAAATTTGTTTTAATATAGTCTTGGCTCCACCTTCCCCGTAGCCCTCAGAGTCGAGATTAATTAAGTGAACTTGCAATTACTATCATATGATGATTTATCTTATTACTTACCAAATATTACATCCAACCATGTAACATCGGCAAATCTATCAATGTTGGACACCACCTCTGCAGTAGCTGAGCCGGTTAGTCTCACTATGTAGCAGTCGAAGTACGTTAATCGCCTTGCTATCGCCATTTCCAGCTTACGTCCTCCAATCGCAAAAAAAAAAAAAAAAGGCAAATAGTATATCTCTTGCAGTTATACCTTTGTTATACCTGCGTGAAACTGTTGGGCAAGTGTTATACCCCATTTAATTAAATTGATTTCATTAATGACACTAT
This sequence comes from Cherax destructor, assembly GCA_009830355.1. Classification (NCBI taxonomy): domain Eukaryota; kingdom Metazoa; phylum Arthropoda; class Malacostraca; order Decapoda; family Parastacidae; genus Cherax; species Cherax destructor. The sequence goes on along the minus strand of WNWK01015527.1, from coordinate 34,978 downwards.
GCACCCACATATACATGTATTATAACGCACCAAAGTGGTTGGGCCACTTACCTTTATTACCTCCCCTCCCCTCCACCCTCCCACCCCTATACCATATTTCCATCCTTACCCATCCTCTTCCTCCCCCATCTTACCAAGTATCTTAATTAAAATATGAGAAATGCCCTATAATCTGGGGAAATATATTTAGTTGTGGATAATATGCTGAAATTAGATTAGGAAAAGCTGAATAATAATGAATAGTTTGGAAAACGAAAGGAAATGTTGAATAAGGTGAAGGATAGGCGGGGGTAAATAGAGTGAAATAAGAGAAAATAAGACTAGACTGGAATAAAGCTAAAGTACTGTCAAAGAAGAGAGTTAAATTTATCCTTAAATATATCCTCTTTAACCTATAGGATAAACACGGGGGAGATAGAGAGAGAGATGCTCGGCACTCCATGGAGGGGATGAGTTATCTCCCGTATCCCTGACCACCACCTGCAGATCAAGGTAAATCTCTCCCCAATGCAGTGGATAGAAATTCTTGTGCCACAATAACGTTCGTGATATACATGTCAAATGTAATGTCTCGTTGAGACTTGAAAAATTTACGCACGTCAAATGAATAACTTAGTAAAAACACAGAATTTTTTTGTTTCAAATGGAGTACCTCGTGTATATAGAAAAGTTCTGGGTTTCAAATGGAGCGTTTCATTGAGACTTGCCAAAAAAAAATCTATGTCAGATGGAGTACCTCGTGAAGATATAGAAAAAATTGTGATGTAAATGGAATGTTTTTGATGCTCATGATATGGTACGGTGAAATTGTAGATATATTTGATTATGAATGTCATTGATGTTTGTTGTTACTGAGTTGTTGCAATGTTGCTAATGTTGATGAAATTTTATATGAATTTTTTTTAATTTCAGTCTAAAATTATTAGAAGGGTTGGATTTGAGTGGGACTTGCAAACAAGTTAACAGGGTTATGAAGGCTCATTCCTTGTGTAGCATTGAAAAGGGTTGGGCAAATATTTTTGTTAGTGGGTTTGGGTTTGAGAAGGACATGCCTAGTATGGGCCAGTAGACCTGCTGCAGTGTTCCTCCATTCTTATGTATCTAGCGTTAATAGTGTGTATTTTGAAAACGTATTTAGGAGGATGAATTAACGCAATTTATAAGGAATGTAATTCAGGTTAAGCTTTGAATGCAGAAACGACAGGAAATATGTTTAAGGCGGAATATTTGAAATAAATGAATACAAAGGAATTTGCAATAGAGAATTTTGACAGAATTCTGAGAGAACACACACAAATCTATTTTAGATACAGGAAGGAGTAATGTAATATATACCTCTTGTAATATGTAAGGGCGGTGTGGGTGGAATAGGAAAGTAATAAGATAAGATTTCTTCGATTTTTAACCCCGGAGGGTTAGCCACCCAGGATAACCAAAGAAAGTCAGTGCGTCATCGAGGACTGTCTGTCTTATTTCCATTGGGGTCCTCAATCTTGTCCCCCAGGATGCGACCCACACCAGTCGACTAACACCCAGGTACCTATTTGCTGCTAGGTGAACATGACAACAGGTGTAAGGAAACACGTCCAAATGTTTCCACCCCGCCTGGAATCGAACCCGGGCCCTCCGTGTGTGAAAAGAGCTTTAGCCACCAGGCCACCGGGGGCGAAATAAATGAGTGGGGAGGATGACAGGGAAGAATGTCAAGATTAAACCCAGTAAAGTGATGTTAAATATGGTAATTTACATTAGTCTGAAATGTGTGTTTTTAACTAATTTTCTGATTTTTACAAGTGTAAGATTAAAGAATGGAGTAGGATAACGATTTTTATTCGCTCCCACATCCCTAGCAAAACATTGCTGTCATAATACATTACACAACCACTATATAGGTTTGATTTTAACTATAAGCGTCTCTGGTCCTTATTTTGAAAGTATTTGCTTGGACTTCCTCCTCTTTTTTGCAATATTGCAAGCTCCTGATGTGACTGCAACACGAAAGGCCTAGAGCTATCGAACTCCCCCTCCCCCCCGTGGTTATGCAATGAAATTGATGTTAAATTATCAGCTTCACATTTTAACGTCATCGCAGCTTTGCATCGCCGCTAAAGCAACATATCAACATTACCTAGGAAGATGAGCTGGTATAATCACTTAAATAACGTAATTACCTGGAGTATACCTAGAGGGGGTTTCGGGGGTCAACGCCCCCTCGGCCCGGTCTGAGACCAGGCCTCTTGGTGGATCAGGGTCTGATCAACCAGGCTGTTATTGCTGGTCGCACGCAAACTGACGCACGAACCACAGCCTGGCTGGTCAAATACTGATTTTAGGTGCCTGCCCAGTGCCTTCTTGAAGACAGCCAGGGGTCTATCGGTAATCCCCCTCATGTATACTGGGAGGCAGTTGAACAGTCTTGGGCCCCTGACACATACTAATAAAATACTGAGTGAATGTTTAAGTCTCTTCCTGATGGTTCACGAACTCGCTCTCTACCTTCAGATATAGGTGTTTTTTCTATCATGTTATGCAGGTTCTCTTCTAATATGTGGGTTCTCTTCTGTTATTTAGACTCTCTTCTGTGTGGGTTCTCTCCTATTATTCAGGTTCTCTGAATTTAGACACAAGCCGAACACATCAACAAGGTTTGTAAATCACCATTATGCTTTCAGCCCAGTGAGTGCTTTGATCCCTCGCATTATTTGTATTATAACAGAGCTTTTGTCGTATTACACTGGAGGTAGAGTACACACAGGCGGGAGGGAGAGTACACAGAGGCGGGAGGTAGAGTACACAGAGGCGGGAGGTAGAGTACACAGAGGCGGGAGGTAGAGTACACAGAGGCGGGAGGTAGAGTACACAGAGGCGGGAGGGAGAGTACACAGAGGCGGGAGGGAGAGTACACAGAGGCGGGAGGGAGAGTACACAGAGGCGGGAGGAGAGTACACAGAGGCGGGAGGGAGAGTACACAGAGGCGGGAGGGAGAGCACACAGAGGCGGGAGGGAGAGTACACAGAGGCGGGAGGGAGAGTACACAGAGGCGGGAGGGAGAGTACACAGAGGCGGGAGGGAGAGTACACAGAGGCGGGAGGGAGAGTACACAGAGGCGGGAGGGAGAGTACACAGAGGCGGGAGGTAGAGTACACAGAGGCGGGAGGGAGAGTACACAGAGGCGGGAGGGAGAGTACACAGAGGCGGGAGAGAGAGAATACAGAGGCGGGAGGGAGAGTACACAGAGGCGGGAGGGAGAGTACACAGAGGCGGGAGGGAGAGTACACAGAGGCGGGAGGGAGAGTACACAGAGGCGGGAGGAGAGTACACAGAGGCGGGAGGGAGAGTACACAGAGGCGGGAGGAGAGAATACAGAGGCGGGAGGGAGAGAATACAGAGGCGGGAGGTACACAGAGGCGGGAGGTAGAGTACACAGAGGCGGGAGGGAGAGTACACAGAGGCGGGAGGGAGAGTACACAGAGGCGGGAGGGAGATTACACTGAGGCGAGAGGGAGAGTACACAGAAGCAGGAGAAAATAAAGAGGCGGGAGAGTACACAGAGGCGGGATGGAGAGAATACAGAGGCGGGAGAGTATACAGAGGCGAGAGGTAGAGTACACAGAGGCGGGAGGCAGAGTACACAGAGGCGGGAGGGAGAGAATGCAGAGGCGGGAGGGAGAGTACACAGAGGCGGGAGGGAGAGAATACAGAGGCGGGAGGGAGAGTACACAGAGGCGGGAGGGAGAGAATACAGAGGCGGGAGGGAGAGAATACAGAGGCGGGAGGGAGAGTACACAGAGGCGGGAGGGAGAGTACACAGAGGCGAGAGGGAGATTACACTGAGGCGAGAGGGAGAGTACACAGAGGCAGGAGAAAATAAAGAGGCGGGAGAGTACACAGAGGCGGGATGGAGAGAATACAGAGGCGGGAGAGTATACAGAGGCGAGAGGGAGAGTACACAGAGGCGGGAAAGAGAGTACACAGAGGCGGGAGGGAGGGTATACAGAGGCTGGAGAGTATAGAGAGGCTGGAGAGTATAGAGAGGCGGGAGAGTATAGAGAGGTGGGAGAGTATAGAGAGGCGGGAGAGTATAGAGAGGCGGGAGAGTATAGAGAGGCGGGAGAGTATAGAGAGGCGGGAGAGTATAGAGAGGCGGGAGAGTATAGAGAGGCGGGAGAGTACAGAGAGGCGGGAGAGAGAGTACACAGGAGCGGGAGAGTAAACAGAGGCGGGAAGGAGAGTACACAGATGCGGGAGGGAGAGTATACAGAGGCGGGAGAGTATTCAGAGGCGGGAGGGAGAGTACACAGAGGTGGGAGGGAGAGTACACAGATGCGGAAGGGAGAGTATACAGAGGCGGGAGGGAGAGTACACAAAAGTGGGAGAGTACACAGGAGCGGGAGGGAGAGTATACAGAGGCGGGAAAAAATAAAGAGGCGGGAGAGTACACAGAGGCGGGAGGGAGAGAATACAGAGGCGGGAGGGAGAGTACACAGAGGCGGGAGGGAGAGTACACAGAGGCGGGATGGAAAGAATACAGAGGCGGGAGAATATACAGAGGCGAGAGGGAGAGTACACAGAGGCGGGAGGGAGAGTACACAGAGGCGGGAGAGAGAGTACACAGAGGCGGGAGGGAGAGTACACAGAGGCGGGAAAGAGAGTACACAGAGGCGGGAGGGAGTTTATACAGAGGCGGGAGAGTATATAGAGGCGGGAGAGTATTCAGAGGCGGGAGGGAGAGTATACAGAGGCAGGAGAGTATACAGAGTCGGGAGAGTATTCAGAGGCGGGAGGGAGAGTACACAGAGGTGGGAGGAAGAGTACACAGATGCGGGAGGGAGAGTATACAGAGGCGGGAGAGTATACAGAGTCGGGAGAGTATTCAGAGGCGGGAGGGAGAGTACACAGAGGTGGGAGGGAGAGTACACAGATGAGGAAGGGAGAGTATACAGAGGCGGGAGGGAGAGTACACAGAGGTGGGAGAGAGAGTACACAGGAGCGGGAGGGAGAGTATACAGAGGCGGGAGGGAGAGTATACAGAGGCTGGAGGGAGAGTATACAGAAGCGGGAAGGAAGGTACACAGAGGCAGGAGGGAGAGTAAACAGGTTCGGGGAGAGTATTCCCGGACAGGTGGGAGGGGAGCGAGAGATAAGTTCTTCCCAGCACTTTATCTCCCCCGATCTTCCAACCTTCCACCTTGATCATTCCTTTATCTCTCCACCTTTCCATCTCTTCATCCTTTCATACCTCTATCCACTCCTTCCTCCAAATATTTCCTCTCTCTCTTCTCTTCCATCACTAAAAATATTCGTCTCTCCACCCGTCCATTCATCTCTTACGCACCTCTCCCCCACTCCATCCCTCCCCCACTCCACCCCTCCCCCACTCCACCCCTCCCTCTCTCCACCCCTCCCTCTCTCCACCCCTCCCTCTCTCCACCCCTCCCTCTCTCCACCCCTCCCTCTCTCCACCCCTCCTCTCTCCACCCCTCCCTCTCTCCACCCCTCCCTCTCTCAACCCCTCCATGCCTTCACTGTCCAAGAGGTCAGAGATCATGAAACAGGACCAGAGGCTCAAACTCAACCACCACAAACGCCACTACATAAATACGCACACCTTCAATGCCCACGTAGCCACGTATACAGCAGAAATGCGTAGCTGTGCGCCTTTAAAACCTACATGGACGCACATATATCTTCGAAACCGCATGCATATGCAACAGAGTCCAAGAGCTGAAGCTTAACATTAGAAAACACACGAGTAAACACAGTAACTGTATCCCTAGCAAGGGACTGGAAGGGAGCGTTGAAAGAAGCGTCATGCATATGTGGGATAATGGAGAAGAAAATCCCTTCAAAGGGGTACCTGGATGCCTGTAAGGTGCTCTTGATCAAAGGAATTGTCCCTCCTCTTCCTCGGATCAAACGTAATTACTTCCCATGCTCCAAGCGCTTTCTTATAATAATAATGATGACTAAATGTATTCCGGAGGCTGTAAGAGCAGAGAAAGGTGTCCCCATATAGCAGTAACCCAACCAGCAGAATTTGCTAATGCAGTTAAATATTAGTACTGAAGATATGAAGGAAATCAGATGAGATACTTACAAGTCATTACATGGAACTTTATGCTAAACTGAAGGGGCATTCTCTTGTTATCTCAGACCAATTTACTAAAATACACAAGACACATTAAGTTTGAAGCTGCTCGGAGGTCGAATTATCGAGGCATAAGCGTTGAAGGGTTGAAGGAGATCAGATGTGGCACTTACAATTTATTGTATGAAAAACACAATTTTTCTTGCATTTCTTCCGTAAAAAAATTATAACCTATAGACCAAACCTACTTAAATCAACACAAACTTTTCTGTAAGTCTGCCCAGCGATTAATGTTTAAGTAATTAGGTAGGTTTTATTAAAGCTTTTGGGTACATAAGATATTTTACAATTTGATTGAAGGCACACATATTATTGGTGCATAAAAGCACATTACATAGATTTAACCTAAAAAAAAAACACGGTATGGGCAGGAATTGAACTCATGGATAGTAAATTTTACGACACTAGCCGCGAGTTCAATTCCCGCCCGTACCGTAGTTTGTTTGCAATCGTGTTATTATTTCGAGAGTCATTTAACCTAAAATAACGAAATATAGTTTTCGGAAGGACAGATGGTTTACAGGTTAGACTGATGCTACGGTGACTCCAAGAAAATCTTGCTCTGAGTTTAGTGAGCACTATCAAAGACGAGCAAAATTTCCCACCATGAGCGTAAGTTGAACCGTACCTTTGATTAATACCAATAACAATTTGTCAAGTAATTCTGATTTCAATATAATGGTTCTAGATTTGAGAGAACCAGATCAAGATGAGACTTTCGTGGTTAATATTCACGGTACAAGTGTTCTCCACAGGTGTGCTGTGGACATCTTTACTAACTAGTCTCACTCTTCGAATGCTCACCTATTTTCTCACGAATCTGAATCTTCAGTGTCTTTGACCTCGAAGCCTCTTGCTTCATGCTTCACCTCAGTGAATGTTCTGAAGAGATCACAGTCACGGGTAAGTCCGATTCATCCTCTCATTGCTTCGAGTATTAAACCTTTGAATCTTCCTCGAGTGGATTTTATTAACGATCAAATAGAAATGTTCATCCCTGGAGAAGTGCAAAGAACTACCTCCTACGAGTTTGTGTACATTGGTGACATTTTGTTTAAGCAAGAAATCGCTTCCAGTAGCTAAGACGAAGGTAAGAACGTTTTAATTGTTTTTTTCTGATAGGCTTAAGCTTTCGCACGACCTTTCAATGACGGGGCATTTTTTACATAGGAAAATACTGTAAAAAATAATGACGCCCGATGTGCGAAATTACGTGTTGAATTTTTGACCAATGGTCTTTAATCATCCTGGATTTGCATCATCTTTTCTACTTTTCTGTTTCCATTTTTTAATATGCTATATTTATCGATATTTAAAAATCTGGTTTAAATCTGCTTCCCATTTCACGTAAATAAAAAACATGAATGCAGTATAATGCGATCCTTGAATGACGTTTCGCTCATACAGTGGCCTTTATCAACTCAGATAGGCTTGCAACCTAATAAAACCAACTATATGGTCGAAATGTCAATAAAGAAACGCGTTATACTACATTTCTCTCTCTTTTTTTTTCCATCATATCGGTATTTCCTACCGTTTACCTCCATCCAGATTTCCTGTACATAATCTGTATTTAAAAGTTCGATCCAGTTTATGTTACCGACATCTCGGTGGGTCTTTAATTTTTTTTTTTTTTTTTTTGTGATCGAAGTCACGTGGGATATTTGGCACCACAAAACTTTGAGTTTATTTACGATACAAATTATGGTTAGTTGAGGGAAAGTGATATACAATATCATTTTCTTCCTCAGTTACGTCACTTTCCTTTTCCGTATATAACTCTCCTGGGCGTCACTCTCCTGGGCGTCACTCTCCTGGGCGTCACTCTCCTGGGCGTCACTCTCCTGGGCGTCACTCTCCTGGGCGTCACTCTCCTGGGCGTCACTCTCCTGGGCGTCACTCTCCTGGGCGTCACTCTCCTGGGCGTCATCTGCGCCTCCTGGGCGTCACTCTCCTGGGCGTCACTCTCCTGGGCGTCACTCTCCTGGGCGTCACTCTCCTGGGCGTCACTCTCCTGGGCGTCACTCTCCTGGGCGTCACTCTCCTGGGCGTCACCTCCTGGGCGTCACCTGGGCGTCACTCTCCTGGGCGTCACTCTCCTGGGCGTCACTCTCCTGGGCGTCACTCTCCTGGGCGTCACTCTCCTGGGCGTCACTCTCCTGGGCGTCACTCTCCTGGGCGTCACTCTCCTGGGCGTCACTCTCCTGGGCGTCACTCTCCTGGGCGTCACTCTCACTCTCCTGGGCGTCACTCTCCTGGGCGTCACTCTCCTGGGCGTCACTCTCCTGGGCGTCACTCTCCTGGGCGTCACTCTCCTGGGCGTCACTCTCCTGGGCGTCACTCTCCTGGGCGTCACTCTCGTCACCTGGGCGTCACCCCTCCTCCTGGGCGTCACTCTCCTGGGCGTCACTCTCCTGGGCGTCACTCTCCTGGGCGTCACTCTCCTGGGCGTCACTCTCCTGGGCGTCACTCTCCTGGGCGTCACTCTCCTGGGCGTCACTCTCCTGGGCGTCACTCTCCTGGGCGTCACTCTCCTGGGCGTCACTCTGCTCCTGGGCGTCACTCTCCTGGGCGTCACTCTCCTGGGCGTCACTCTCCTGGGCGTCACTCTCCTGGGCGTCCTGGGCGTCACTCTCCTGGGCGTCACTCTCCTGGGCGTCACTCTCCTGGGCGTCACTCTCCTGGGCGTCACTCTCCTGGGCGTCACTCTCCTGGGCGTCACTCTCCTGGGCGTCACTCTCCTGGGCGTCACTCTCCTGGGCGTCACTCTCCTGGGCGTCACTCTCCTGGGCGTCACTCTCCTGGGCGTCACTCTCCTGGGCGTCACTCTCCTGGGCGTCACTCTCCTGGGCGTCACTCTCCTGGGCGTCACTCTCCTGGGCGTCACTCTCCTGGGCGTCACTCTCCTGGGCGTCACTCTCCTGGGCGTCACTCTCCTGGGCGTCACTCTCTGGGCGTCACTCTCCTGGGCGTCACTCTCCTGGGCGTCACTCTCCTGGGCGTCACTCTCCTGGGCGTCACTCTCCTGGGCGTCACTCTCCTGGGCGTCACTCTCCTGGGCGTCACTCCTGGGCGTCACTCTCCTGGGCGTCACTCTCCTGGGCGTCACTCTCCTGGGCGTCACTCTCCTGGGCGTCACTCTCCTGGGCGTCACTCTCCTGGGCGTCACTCTCCTGGGCGTCACTCTCCTGGGCGTCACTCTCCTGGGCGTCACTCTCCTGGGCGTCACTCTCCTGGGCGTCACTCTCCTGGGCGTCACTCTCCTGGGCGTCACTCTCCTGGGCGTCACTCTCCTGGGCGTCACTCTCCTGGGCGTCACTCTCCTGGGCGTCACTCTCCTGGGCGTCACTCTCCTGGGCGTCACTCTCCTGGGCGTCACTCTCCTGGGCGTCACTCTCCTGGGCGTCACTCTCCTGGGCGTCACTCTCCTGGGCGTCACTCTCCTGGGCGTCACTCTCCTGGGCGTCACTCTCCTGGGCGTCACTCTCCTGGGCGTCACTCTCCTGGGCGTCACTCTCCTGGGCGTCACTCTCCTGGGCGTCACTCTCCTGGGCGTCACTCTCCTGGGCGTCACTCTCCTGGGCGTCACTCTCCTGGGCGTCACTCTCCTGGGCGTCACTCTCCTGGGCGTCACTCTCTGGGCGTCACTCTCCTGGGCGTCACTCTCCTGGGCGTCACTCTCCTGGGCGTCACTCTCCTGGGCGTCACTCTCCTGGGTGTCACTCTCCTGGGTGTCACTCTCCTGGGTGTCACTTTCCTGGGTGTCACTCTCCTGGGTGTCACTTTCCTCTCGGGAATGACATTGTGGCAGGTGCGTGTTGCCCTTCAGCGAGCATCACAATATTGCAGGGACAATAGGGCTCCATTTGCTTATCAAGTGCATGACAGAATGACCTGAATAGACCGGCCTGACTACAGTGCCAGCCTGAACCACCCAGATTATTTCGGCTCGCGAATAGCGCAAAGCTTATTTTGGCGCGCGAATAGCGCAAAGCTTATTTTGGCGCGCGAATAGTGTGATTATTTGGAGCACTAGTAATTTGACTTATTTTTTTTCTGTGGGCGAGTAATGAGGCGATTATTTTGGCGAGCTAATAGTTCGGGTATTTTAGCCCGCGAATAGTGTAAAGATTTGGCGCGCGAATATTGTGAGGAGTAAGTTTGGCGCGAATTGGCGGGATGACTAGTGAATAGTGGGCAGTTTGTTAGAATAGTGTAGTATTTTGCCTGGAAATATTTGGATTATTTTGAGGAAAATAGTAGTGAATGAAGTGAGTGTATTCAGGTCCATACCATGGTGAGTGTATTCAGCAATATATGTGAGTGTATTAGTTTGCCTTGGATGTATTAGGTTCTATTGAGGTATTCATTTTTGAGTGTAGGTAAATTGATTATTCGGGTTAATAGAGTGAAGGTTAAACCTTAGTGTATTAGTTATTTGTGAGTGTAAGGAAATATGTGAGTATTCAGGTTTCCAAATTGTGGGATCGTTCAATCGGTGAGTGTATTCCCGCAATTGGTATCCAATACCTTGGAGTTATTGGTTAAGTGAGTGTATTCAGGTTCCATTACCATGGTGAGTGTATTCAGGTTCCAATATATAGGTGAGTGTATTCAGGTTCCAATACCTTGGTGGGTGTATTCAGGTTCCAATACCTTAGGTGAGTGTATTCAGGTTCCAATACCTTGGTGAGTGTTTTCAGGTTCCAATACCTTGGTGAGTGTTTTCAGGTTCCAATACCTTGGTGAGTGTTTTCAGGTTCCAATACCTTGGTGAGTGTTTTCAGGTTCCAATACCTTGGTGAGTGTTTTCAGGTTCCAATCCTTGGTGAGTGTTTCAGGTTCCAATACCTTGGTGAGTGTTTTCAGGTTCCAATACCTTGGTGAGTGTTTTCAGGTTCCAATACCTTGGTGAGTGTTTTCAGGTTCCAATACCTTGGTGAGTGTATTTAGGTTCCAATTCTTTGGTGAGTGTTTTCAGGTTCCAATACCTTGGTGAGTGTATTCAGGTTCCAATACCTTGGTGAGTGTATTCAGGTTCCAATACCTTGGTGAGTGAACCTTGTAAGAATCATTTTTCAAACCAATATGTGATAATCATTTTAGTAGGTAAATGTGTAAGCAGCATTTGTGAGAGTTCATTGTTGTTAATCATTTTAGTGAGTGACTGTTGGGAATTATTTTAGCAGGTGCTGTGGAGGATTATTTTAAAGAATGCATGACAGTTTTCTTGAAAGAAAATTAATTTTGGCGAGGACACGGACAAGAGAAATCTAGTGCACAGTGAAAATATATTGGCGACTGCACGAGATGGGTAATATTAGAAGAAAAGGGGGAAAATATTTTAGCGAGTGCACGAGATGGGAAAAATATTTTGGCGAGTGCCTAAGTTACACATCGCTTCTCGTCAGAGCAGAAGTCAAGACGCTTGGCCTGGTGGGATCCAGTTTGTCGATCGTAACATATTAAAAACAATATATATATAAATGATTACAAATCAGTATTAACGCAAGCAACGAGGTATTCAGCACCTTTTCAATCTGGAACCCAACCCGCCGTTTTAATAAGGTATGCCTGTATAGGAATCACATGGTCTGGAACCTAACCCGCCGTGTTAGCGATGTATGTCTGTATAGGAATCCAGTTTACAATAATTCCCACTAATTAAAGTTTCATAATTTTATTATTTCAGAACGTTAGCGATATGTAAACTTGCACCAATTTGGAGAACTGTTGGAGGTATGGAGATCGTCAATAACTAGTCTAGTTCTCTAGCACCTTCAGTTATATCACTTGGTGTGAAGGTTCTGTAAGTAGTGTCCAATGACTATCACAAAACTGAAAATTCTTCTCGATAAGTCACTCCACATAATTTTTTTTGAGGCAATGATCTATTTTTGCACTTTTTGCTTCTAAAGACTCTTTCTTTCTTTTCTTGCGGCATTGTCTTGTTCTTCGAAGCATATCTTAAATACTCTTTTGCAGAGTTAAATTTCATTCCTAACACTTCCATATCAAGATCACTTTTGAAGATAATCCCCACTTCCCATCTCTAAATTTGTTGAAACTTTGTGTAGCTTCATGTTTCAAATTTAGTTCTGTGAAATTTCAGATTCAATTATGCCTGGTCTCAGACCGGGCCGAGGGGGCGTTGACCCCCGAAACCCTCTCCATGTAAACTCCAGGTATAACTTGGCCACCAGACCCTCAGCGATAGTTCATTGCGATCCCGATCCCTATAACCATTTCTTTCTCACCATGTTCCTTCAAATTCAGTTCACTTTGGTCCCGATAAACAAGAACTATATTCCCGGGACACCTCTCATAAATTTACCCCTAAAAAATAATGTGTTTCACATTTTGTTCTATTTAATCCGAGAATTATTATAATCAAATAAAGCATTAAACGACAAAGGACCTGCAGATTTCATCTGGGAAATTCTTGTTTAGTTTTTAAGCATTGACGTGATTCTCTTGGCCTCTGAGCTTTCTGGCTTTCCCCATCATTCTTCTACAAACATTAGTTATCTTTTCCTTACAGACCAACTTTAAGGTTTAAACGTGAGTTTGTAAATGTCGGAAGTAATTCAGTATTAATTTATTTTTTTAAATTCTTTCAAAATCTATAGTTTAGATGATATGCACACTGTTTTGGATCCCCTTTTGCACACTGTACCGGTATACACATTTACATACTGCTTATACCGGCTGACACTTTTGCACACTGTACCGGCTGCCACATTTGACCACTGCCTGTACTAGTCAGTATATAAGCACCAATCTTCCTGTCAGTGTTTCAGATTCTTCAAGACTACGGTTCTCATCACCTGCTCTTAGGCTTACGGGCTGATTTCCTCATCTGCCACTATTTTCTGTATATTATTCTATTATGTCCTTGTATTGTATTGATAAAGCTACTGGATGGCTAAACGTTTAAAAGTAGATACCCAGATGTTGCACATGTATCTAATTCATCATTTCTGTAGTGTAGTTAGATGGATCCTTGAAGGCACAGTCTGAACACAAGGAAGAAATGTTAACCTGTGTATAAATGGTAAGTACAACTTCAACACCAGTCACTAACTAACAACTGTGTACTGGAGTAAATAAAAACCTCGAGACGAATCACACGAAACTTACAAATTTACCAGTGACTAAACTTAATAATAATAATAATAATAATAAATCTTTATTTCTAAAGGTACATATACAAGGTATACAGGTCTAGCTGACATCGATGACATGACATACTACTGTATAGAGAGCAGCAGCTTGTTAGCAGAGCATTTCGGGCAAATTAGGTCAATTTTGTCCCAGGATGCGACCCACACCAGTCGACTAACACCCAGGTACCCATTTTACTGATGGGTGAAGATGGACAGCAGGTGTCTTATGGAAACACGTCTCTAATGTTTAAGAAGGAATACCACTGTTTACTCCTCAGCTGACACAGCGAGATAACTGTCCAACAACCAAGGCAGCAGAACAACAAGGCTTCTTAACTCGAGGACTTACAAACAAGTATAGCACTTGCCTGGACTTAGGGAATTAATAAGTAACCCAAACGTAGGAAACAAACTTATGACGACGCTTCGGTCTGACTTGTACCATTAATTAGTCACACAGAGAAGCGCGAAGATAAAAAAAAAACTATAATACAAACGAAAGGAAAGAGGAGGACGGGAGTGGTAGAATGGGAGTATTATTGTAGTACTAGTAACTACTACTACTACTACTACTACTACAATAATAGTAATAGTAGTAGTACTAGTAACTAGTACTACTACTACAATAATAGTAATAGTAGTAGTACTAGTAACTAGTACTACTACAATAATAGTAATAGTAGTAGTAGTAGTGGTGGTGGTAATTGGTAATAGTAGTTAGTAATAGTAGTATTAGCAAATATCAAGTAGTAGTAGCAATAGTAATATAACATTAATAGTAATTGTATTAATACTAATAGAAACAATAGTAATAATAGAAACAATAGTAATAATAGCACCAATAGTAGTAATAGCAGCCACAGTACTAGCAATAGCAATAACAGCAGTGGTTCAGTGATAGAGGTGGAACCCGTAGGATTATACAGTGCCTGTGGGGAGGATGGAAGGTATTCAGGCTCAATTCATGAAACTAACACAGATCCAATTCTCTAGATCAAGAGCCCCTCACCAGCGAGTGGTAGTAGTAGAGGTAGGCTAAAGGAACAAGAGAACGGAGAAGCACTGCAAGAGATCTAATGGCCCTCCTTTCGTATATATTCTGGCTCCCTTCCCTTCGTGCTTTACTGTGTTACCAGGTAATAATGGTCCAAGTCAGACCAAAACGTCGTCCTAAATTTCAGTCTCTTACGTGATGGTTATTTGTGAATTGTTCCAGTCACGGTATTGTGCCTTTTTTTTTATTCCATAGGAATTAAGTGACACCTTCAGCATAACTTTATAAATATACATCCAATACTCTCTTGGATAACCTCTCGTCCCATCAAGAGACTAAAGTATATTAACTATGCAGAAGGTTGGATTAAGGGCTATATTAATTATGCTAAGGCCTGGCCTAAATGAAAAGAAACTCTGCCTCGCCAGAACATTTGTATCCGACACGACATTCTCACTATCATCCTCCTAGGACGTCAGCAAGGAGACAAGAACTGAGACATCAATAAAGGCTTAGAGCAGTAACAACAACACCACCACAACAAGCACCACCAGTGTTGCATGCAAAGAGTACGTCACCTTATTCGGAGCATGTTAACACACCCATTTAGGCTGCCTCACCAACCAGCGAACCAGGTCGCTAAGGATTTGATGATCGGGGCCCCATCATCAGATCAGCACCTAGGTTCAGCCAATCATAATGTGGATCTGCCAATTGTAAAGGTGGCGTGCACTAATACTTATTCTGCTGTATATAGTGTACATACTTGTATAAAGCTATATATATATATATATATATATACTTGGTGAAGGAAATACAATTCAAAGTTTTTCTACTGTGTTTACTTTGCTCCAAGCTCCCTTTACACTCAGGATAACAGGCCTTGAGAACCTGAGGTTGTAATAACCATCATCACCTCCCCTCCTTACCCTGTCTCTCTCAACCTGACTAATTCACGTGCTAAGACACGCCGATAAGCACTTACCTACGTTGAAACAAGAGGTCACTCTTGTACCAACTCAAGCCTTCCCTTAAGAGACGCAAGAGAACATGTATTACCTTAACTCAGGATAACTGACAACACTTAATTGTATTATATACAAACACATGTGAATTGTATATAAGTGGACATCATCATCCCGGCCACTAATACTAAAATAATAACAACAGTTCGGTAACATAGGAGTGAAGTATATTGAGATTATAAATGATGTTCGTACAGATTATATCTTTATGTAACAGAATGAGGCAGGGAATGTAACAATAGTGAAAAGCATTCTGGGAGTGCAGGAAATGAGGAATATAGCCAGTATAATGAGAAATATATGAGCGTGAGCATAGTATGAGGAATACTTCGGCGTACCAGTGATAGAATTTTGTCTTTGTGCGAAGAATTTGTTCATGAGTTGGCTGCCTGAGAAATACATAAAAGTACTTGTATGTGAGAAGTATTATAATTAGCTTCGTAGACAGCTAGCAAGAAGCTATCACACAACGGGCATCCAAATATAACTTCACTCTGGCTGTACCCATCTCAAGAATTCCGCGCCATCAGCGATTATTCTCTTCAGAAAATGTTAAAAAGGCACAATACCGTGACTGGAACAATACACAAATAACCCACACATAGGAGAGTGAAACTTTCTACGACGTTTCGGTCCGACTTGGACTGAAACGCTGTAGATAAGTTTCATTCTCCTGTGTTCGATTATTTGTGTTTTCAGTTTAGAAAGACACAATGTGAAGAACGGGTCTTTATTTATCGACTACGGTAATAGACAGAGCTTTATTGTAAAAAGCTTTATTTAGAGAAGTGGTTATCAGCTATGAGTCTGTGAACCGCCAGGCCAGAACATCTGGATCCGACACGACATCCTCACTAACACATCCTCCTAGGACGTCAGCAAGGAAACAAGAACTGAGACATCGATTAAGACTCAAAACGCATAGAGGAACTCAGTATGACCCAGAAGAGGAAAAGCAGCACCACCACCACCACCAGCACCACCATCATTCAGGAGCACCACCACTTTTAGAGCGACACTATAAACACACGTTTGCTCTACACCAAGTTTCTCTCTAGCTCTAAGTAGATGAATGGTTCAGAGAACCGACAAGTTGATAAATTAGACACATATGCAACACTTGGGTATCTTTATTGAGGAAACGTTTCGCCACACAGTGGCTTCATCAGTCCATACGAAGAAGAATCGTATGCTGTATTCTTTTCAAGATTGATGGACTGACAACATCGACTCAAGGCCGAGGGACTGATTACCTCAAACTACTCCTGTTCTTCAGCATTCTTCTTTGTATGGACTAATGAAGCCATTGTGTGGCGAAACATTTCCTCAATAATGATTCCCAAGTGTTGCATATGTGTCTATGCATAAGCGTCTGGGAAATTTAAGGCATTCAGGTTCGATCCTGGGAGAAAATGAGTTCAGTTCTTAGGATCAAGAGCCCCTCACTGACATCAAGGCACCTCTCTCTTATTATCAAGTCTTCCCTCTCAAGCTGTCATTCATGCTTCAAAAACCTCGCTCGTGGTTCTCACTGCAGACACTCAAGAATCAACTATAAATGAAGGGTGGATATATAAGTGTATGATGCCAACAAGTAATGGAAAATAGACAAAATACAATCACTAAGAAATCACATTTACGGTATACAATACCGATGTGTTGGGTAGCTTTACCTGCAAATAAAAATACCCAAACTTTCGCGCACGTCATATTTATCGACTTTGGAACGACACGTTTAATTAAGACGTTTCGGTCCTGGCACTCCTGTAGCTCCAGCTTCACTATTACCACAACGTTTTGCTCAGAGGTGAGCTTTTTCAAGTGTCTTAATCATGCTTACCTGTGAGCAAAACTTTGCATTTGCTCAGCTGTAGGTGATTATTACCATACCCGTCAACACATTTCTCCTTTTCAAACCAAATTAAATTATATAACTAGTAATACTGTCGAGTAAGATGCTGCTCAGGCTGGCTAATGACCCTTAAGAAACCGATTGAGCTCTGTTTTGATCATTAAGATACTGCTTAGGTTAGATTATATCAGATGAGGAAGGATAACAGCTCTTCACCCCTTAAAAGCCTTAAGTTCCTTCAACATCCTCTTACTCTAATCCCAGATCTCCTACTCCCAACACCTTCCCCGAGCCTTCTCGCCCGTACTCCTCATTTCCCAATACCTCAGTACGAAATCCCCAGCACTACCTACTCCCTCCGTCACCCAGATTATAATCACTAACCTACACTCCCACCCTTTCTTGCAGTCACTTAACCCACAATCCCCAACCCACTCCCCAGCCTTCGAGTTCATAGCCCCTGACCCACACTCAGTACTCTCTCATCTGTACTCCACATTGTTCAGCCTGTAACAAACACTTGATGGATAACAGTATTTTTTAATTTATGATACAAATATACTTTTTGCCCTGATGTTGATATGGTTAAAGAACAGATTATATATATATATATATATATATATAATCGGTAGCCTCACCCAGTGTAGCCTCACCCAGTGATTTAGGTGTTTCAGTGCAGTTGTGTGTGCCTTGAAGGTTCTCTGTACATATTTCAGCCTAGATAGATAGAACAAGCGACCTGAAGAGTGTCATCATGGGCGTGGTATCCCTAGTTTTGAAGGTTCTCAATATCCATCCTGTCAATTTTTTAGCAAATGTGATTGATACACTGTAATGGTCTTTGAAGGCGAGATCCTCTGACATGATCACTCCCAGGTCTTTTACATTAGTTTTTCGCTCTATTGTGTGATTGGTATTTGTTTTATAATCTGATATAGATTTAATTTCATCACGTTTTCCATATCGAATTGAAATTTCTCATCATTGAACTTCATATTGTTTTCTGCGGCACCTTTAAAGATTTGGTTGATGTCCGTCTGGAGTCTTACGGTGTCTTCAATGGAGGACACTGCAAATTCGGGAGTCATCTGCAATGGAAGATCCGGTGCTGTGGCTTACATCCCTGTCTATGTCAGATATGAGGAACAGGATGGGAGCCAGTACTTTGCCTTGTGGAACAGAGCTTTTCACCGTAGCCGCCTCAGACTTTACTCTGCTTACTACTACTCTGTGTTTATTTGTTAGTAAATTATAGATCCATCTACCAACTTTTCCTATTATTCCTTTATCACACATTTTGTTGGCTATTACATCATGGTCACACTTGTCAAAGGCTTTTACAAAGTCTGTGTATATTACTTCTCCATTTTGTTTGTCTTCTAGAGCATCCAGGACCTTGTCATAGTGGTCCAGTAGTTGGGACAGACAGGAGCGACCTGCTCTAAACCCATGTTGCCAAGGGTTGCGTAACTGATGGGTATCTAGATGGGTGGCTATCTTGCTTCTTAGAACCCTTAGAACCCGGTCTGTAGTTCTTTGCTATTGCTCTGCTGCCCTTTGCGGAGTGGGACTATGTCTGTTGTTTTTAGCAACTGTGGGACGACTCCTGTGTCCATGCTCCCTCTCCATAGGATTGTAAAAGCACATGATTGGGGCTTCTTGCAGTTCTTGATGAACATTGAGTTCCATAAGTCTGGGCATGGGCACATCATTTATCACCTTTTCGAAGTCATTGGGCATTGCTCTCACAGACGCCAAACTCACAGGTGTGATAGCAGAAGCCATCTTTCCAACTGGGTATCAGATCCTTAGGAAAGACGGAGGAAACAGAGGGCGATTATGAGGAGCAGGAGCTAGGAGACAGGAGAAGAAGGAGACTATATAATAAGAAAAATTCAATCTGGAGCTCCCAAGGTGGTAAATGCAGTGATGCATAACCCATGGCAGAATAGCAGGAGGCCAAGACAAGAATATGATTAGAGTAAGAGAGCGATGGTTGACACACTGGCTGAAGTGACCAGAAGGGCTCATGTATGCAGGGCAAAGCTACTGGTTGTAGGTAACTTCAATAACAAAGGAATTGACTGGGAAAACTTGGAGAATAGAGAGAAAGAGAGAGAAGAGAGAGAGAGAAGAAGAGAGAGAGAGAGAGAGAGAGAGAGAGAGAGAGAGAGAGAGAGAGAGAGAGAGAGAGAGAGAGAAAGGAGAGAAGAAAGAGGGAAGAGAGGGAGGGAAGAAAAGAGAAATAATATGAGAAGAGAGAGAGAAGAGAAAGAGAGAGAGAGAGAGAGAGAGAGAGAGAGAGAGAGAGAGAGAGAGAGAGAGAGAGAGAGAAACGAACCAGCAAGACTGGACCTAGTATTCACCTTGAGCAGTGCAGATATTGAGGACATACAGAGCTAGCAATCACGTGGTTCTGAACTTAGAAAAATTACAAGTGCAGAGGGAAGCAGGATGGGCAGGGCGAATGAAGCCAAACTACATGAGAAAAAATTACACAGGCATGAAGAACTTCCTGTATGAAGTTCAGTGGGACAGAGAACTGACAGGGAAATGAGTAAATGAGAGGATTGAATATGTGACAACAATTTGCAATGCAGCAGAAGGCCAAGACAAGCCCTTGGTTCACTTGGAGGTGTGGAGAGGCCAAAATCAAATGCAATAGAGAATGTAAGAAGTATAGGAAGTATAGGAGCAGAACAAGTAGTAGTCGAAGAGCTAGAAATGAATTGCACAGGTAAGAAGGGAGGCCCAGTGACAATACGAAAATGACATACCAGCGAAAGCCAAGTTTGACCAAAAGCTGTTGTACAGCCACACCAGGAGGAAAACAACAGTAAAGGACCAGGCAATCAGGCTAAAGATGGAAGGAGGAGAGTTCACAAGAAATGACTGAGAAGTATGAGAGGAGCTCATCATGAGATTTAAAGAAGTATTCACAGTGGAGACAGAAAGGACTTACGAAACACAGAGTGGTGGGGTACACTACCAAGTGCTGGACACAGTACACACAACCGAGGAGAAGATGAAGAGGCTGCTAGGTGAAACGAGATACCTCAAAAAAGACATGGGGCCAGAGAACATCTCTTTTGGATCCTGAGAGGGAGCAGAGGCGCTCTGTGTACCAGTAACAAAAATCTTCAACACATCTATAGGAACAGCGCGACTACCTGAGAAAGCAAATGAAGCCTCAATTTTTAACAAAAGGAGGAATACATGCAGCATTAAACTACAGGCCAGTATCACTAATTATTAAACTATAGACCAGTATCATTTATCTTCTTTATGATTTTGCATAGTATGCCAAGTCATGTAGAAGATTATTAGGAGAAGAGTGGTGGAACACCTAGAAAGGAACAAGCTTACAAACGACAACCAGCACGGTTTCAGGGAAGGGAAATTGTGTCACAAACCCACTCGACTTCTGACAAGGTAACAAAAATAAGACACGAGAGAGAGGGGTGAGTAGATTGCATTTTCATGGAGGTTATTGCAAAAGCTAGAGCATCAGGCATGCATAACAGGAAAGGCACTGCAATGGATCAGAGAATATCTGACAGGGAGGCAACAACGAGTCATGGTACGTGACGAGGTGTCAGAGTGGGCGCCTGTGCCGAGCGGAGTTCCACAGGGGTCAGTCCTAGGACCAATGCTGAGTTTGGTTTATGTGAATGTAGCATGCAAAGAGCACATTACATTTATTCGGCATATGTACACACTCCCATATAGGCTGCCTCCCAACCAGCGAACTGGGTGCTAGGGGTTCAGCGCTCTTACGGGGCCCCATCGTTAAATCAGTACCCTGGTTCATTAACCAATCACAAGGTGGGTCAGACAATTGCTGAGGTGATGTAGTATCACTTACGGTCAGCTCTTGCCAGACTCATACAGCTGCTGGTTGCTCACAGTTCTCTCTCTGTCTCTGGCTGTTGTTTTGCCTTTGATTACAGTGATTCACTTATATTCCAAACTCGTGTACATAGTATACATAGTGTACATAAGTGTATATACCTATATTCATACTTGGTGAAAGAAAATACAATTTAAAGACTACTGTGAGTTTATTTTCGTTCCAAGTCCCATTACGACCAGGTTTACAGGACTTTTATTAACCTGAGTGCGTAATATGGGAAGCCCTGTCTGGAAACTGGAGCTGGAGCTAGTCTTGTATCGTTCAGATAGCCTTGCTATTCCTCGGCATTGCTTGTCAAGCTTTGCCATCGCTTCCGTTATTGTGTCAGCCTTGCTATTGTGTGTGTGTATCCTGTCATACTGTGCATTGCTGCTTGAGTGTGTAGTGCAAACAGCGTGTTAAGTTGGGGTTAATGCCACCTACGAGTCAGGTGATTGGTGTCTGAATTCACTCTACTGAATTTGCCCAAACTCTCTACAGCGTTGTTGGCGAATTGCTCGTTCTATTGGAATAGAGTATCAAGACACTTTTACTGCTGCGCAGCTTTGTGACATTATTCATACAAAGTTGTGAGCTGAAGCAACTATGGCGCACCAGATTGACGTATCTCCCGCTACAGGAGCTGTTAATCGCAGATCTCCACTTAGGTTTCTTCATAATATGGGAGGGACAACACCAGAGCGAGACCAGCAGTCTCATGAACCAACAGGTGCATCGGGTTTGTCTAAGGGCGAGTCCATTTCATTGGCGCTTGAGATAGCCAAACTAAATTTTGAAACCACCAGGAAGCAGCGAGCATATGCTCGCTGCTCCCTGGAGCAGAAGGAGAGGAGGCAATTCAAGCAAACTGTGGATGACTTTAGTGTCCAAAAGGCAGCACAGCTAGTTCATCGTTTTGTTGAAGCCGAGCCTGAACAGTTTTTTAGAGGCATTTAAAAACCAGGCTCGAGCATTAAGGTGCCCTGAGGTGCATTGGGCAGCATTGGTGCAGATTGTATGGAAAGGCACAGGAGTTTACATCTGTGTTGAACATTGACGACTTTATCAACTATTGAGAGGTGAAAACCACAGTTCTGGGGCTTATCAGTGTATTCCCGCCAAGTACAAGAGGGAATTCAAACTAGGCAAACGACAGCTGGGTCAGCCTTATGACGACTTTCTAAGGCAGCAGCTGAAAGCCTTTACCAAGTGGTACAAGGCAAGTGGTGTCGCTAATTTTTCGGACCTCGTCCAATTACTCTTGGTGGATAACCTGCTGGAATCTGTTGGACAAGAGGTTCAAGTTTTTATTGAAGACCATTCGTTGGCCACTGCACTGGAAGCAGCCAGGTTAGCTAATACTTTTGAGACTAACCGCTCCTTGTCCGAGCGGTCTTATCTTTCTTCTCAACAGCCTGGCATGAGCAGAGATCGTCAAAGAAAAGTTCCTGACTGGAGGTGAACGATGACGCCAAACAACTAAGTCACCTGGTGAGCCACATTATCCAACTTACAGTCAACCTGGTTCACACAGTGAACAACGACATCAATATACAGACTGGCGCCAACCACAAAATCAGCAGGGAGCCAAGGTAATATGTTACCGTTGCCATAAACCTGGTCACAAAGCCAAACTGCCCAACAAAACTCCAACCATTAGGGAGAATTACTAATCTCCCTATTGAAATGAATCAGAAAGAAGTCAAATGTGGGATGGCCCCCAGGCTACCGTTCTTGTCATATCTCCCTTCAGGAGAATTCAAAGAAAATGGAAGTAATAACACTTAGGGATACTGGGGAATATTGTTCCCTAATACGAGAGGGAGTACTTCCTCTCTCTGAACAAACGTCATTACAATCGTCAGTTCTTTTAGAAGCATTTGGAGGAGCTGTATTTTCTGTCCCTTTATGTAAAATATATGTGCAGATTAAATATTGCACTGGATAGTTAACTGTAGGTATTTCTGACGGATTTCCTATGAAAAATGTCGTGTTATTACTGGGTAATAACATTAATTCTACCAAGTCATAACTCGGGCAAAATCCCAAGGGATGTCTGATGAGAATGTTAACCTATCTTTGGACGACTCTGATATTGGACTAGACAATTTGTTTTATGAGGAAAACTGGCCAGGGCCTCGAAAATTTAGTGAAAAGACCCAGATCAAACCTTCCTATTCCAGGGTTGCAGGATTGCCAGATATCTCTGTTTCCATGCCCGAGGGACTGTCCTTTCGGGAGGAATAGCGAAAAGATCTTTCGTTGAATTTCGTTTTTCAGGCAGCCATGGGTGAATCTCCATTAGATCACCCAGTCAAATATAAAATTAAAAACTTCTTAATCTGCACTGAGACTGGTAAGGAGGTAGAGGGAAGGCAACAGATAGATTGGTAGTTCCTAAAAACTTTAGATCACAAATATTAAATAAAGCACACAATTCTTCGTTAGGAGACTACTTTGGAATTACTAAAACCATGTATGGAATACTAAAAGAATTTTTTTGGCCAAAGCTAAGGCATGAAATGAAAAAAATCATATCCGCTGTTGTAGAGAATGTCAGCAAGTAGGGAAACCTGGACACCCCCTTAAACCTGCACCTCTCCATCCCATACCCGCAGATGGAGAACCTTTTGCAGTTAATCATAGATCGTGCAGGTCCTTTACCTAAGTCCAAGTCTGGGAACCAGTATTTATTCACTAATATGGATAAAGTTACTAGATATCCAGAGATAATCCCAGTGCGCAGTATCAATACCAAAGCCATTCTTAAGGTTTTTCTCCTGTCTTGGCATTCCTAAGTCTATTCAGAGTGATCAAGGTACTAATTTTACTGCCAAAGAATTTAGGGAAGCATTAACTAGGCTGGGAATAGTTTACAATCTATCCACTGTCTATCATCCTCAGTCCCAAGGCGCCTTGGAAAGATTCCATCAGACATTAAAAACCATGATGTGAACTTTTTGCATGCATTTTCCTAAGACTGGGATGAATCTCTTCCTCTGTTGCTGTTACCAATGAGAGAAACTGTGCAGGAATCCACAGGGTACAGTCCATTTGAGCTGATCTTTGGGCACAACGTACGAGGTCCTCTTCGTGTGCTAAGGGAAGGATGGATGGGAGAAGACGCCTGCATAACACTCTACAACCCTTCTTCAAGGTTGCAGGTGGCACGTCAGTTGGCTAAGGCTAACTTAAAAGCAGCTCAAAATACTATGAAACAGAGGTATGACAGAAACTCAAAGTTTCGCTCCTTCCATCCAGGAGACAAGGTGTTGGTGCAGAAACCTATACCTGGCCACACCTTAAAAGCTAGATTTATGGGGCCTATGCAAATTGTAAGTAAACTTTATGTAGATTATGTGGTAGCTCCCTTTGACAAGACCTCAAAGAGTAAAACATACCAAATTAATCAGATTAAAGCATTTAATTCTCCAAATAAAGTCCCAGTAATGACTGCCTCTGTAGACGACCCTGACTCGTTGCACTATTCCTGAAATTCAAGTAAAGCTTCCCAATTCTGTCCTCCTCAAGGACCCTAGCTCTTTTAAATGGTGGGGCTCTCTAAGAATCAAGTAACAAGTTTAACTGCGTTCCTACAATCTTACCCTGATATCTGTTCGGATGTTCCGAAAAAATGTGCACTAGGATATCATGATGTAGATGTTGGAAACTCTAAACCTATTAAACTCTTCCCCTACAGAGCTAATCCTGAAAAACAGAGGCTACTTCAGCAGGAGGAAGCATTTCTATTAGAGCATGGGTTAGTGGAGGAGTCATCTAGTCCATGGGCTTCACCGTGCATCCTTGTTAAGAAGTCTGATGGAGGGTTTCGAATGTGTACAGACTACTGTAAGGTAAATGATGTCACTATTCCAGATGCTTACCCTCTGCCACGTTTGGATGACTTAATCGACTTCGTGGGTAAGGCTTCTTTTGTGTATAAACTCGACCTCCTTAAAGGTTACTATCAGATACCTTTAACAGATAAGGCTAAGGAAATCTCTGCCTTCGTAATTCCAGGAGGTCATTATCAATATACATTAACCCCCTTCGGAATGAAAAACTCGCCGGCATTTGTAACTTGTCATGATTGTGACCAAATCTACCTGAGTTCATTACCTTTGTAACTTGCTCAGCTATCAAAACTTTGAGGCCCAGTCCCTGGACCCATTATGTACCTCTGTAATCTGTTAACTACCGCCCACAGGATGGGTATGGGGTGCATAATAAAAATATTAAACTAACATCATTCCAAAAGCTGATCCATCAGGCTATTAAAGAAGCTGAAGGCACGGCTGCATACCTAGATTTATATTATTGTTGTGACGGATACTTGGAACCAACATATGTCTAGACTTAAAGTTCTCTTTGAGAAATTTCAGTTTCCAATTAATTGCTAATTTATCTAAGTCATCCTTTGGCCAATCTACTATTAATTCTTTGGGCCATGAAGTAGGTAGTGGCAAAGTCGCCCCTAAATTTTCTAAAATTCTTGCCATTAAAAATTATCCAGTACCTCATGATAGGAAATCCCTCCAACGTTTCCTAGGTATGGTAGGGTTTTATAGAAGATTCTGTAAGAATTTTGCAGATGTGGTAGCCCCTCTAACCTCACTTACCAGTCAGAAAACCCAGTTTCAGTGGACCCCAGAGTGTCAAGACGCTGTCTTCCGTCTCTTGATTTCTCAAAACCTTTTACATTACATGCTGATGCTTGTGAATCAAGGGGGGTGGGGGCAGTACTTCTACAATCTGGGGAAGATGGGTAGCAGCCTGTGGCTTACTTCTCCGCTAAACGTCACCCTCACCAGAGGTCCGACTCCACAACTGAAAAAGAAGCCCTCACTCTGATACTGGCTTTAGAGCATCTACGTGGGTCAGTCATCTCAAGTGGTTACAGTCTACAGTGACCACAACCCTCTGCTCTATCTCAATACTATGAAGAACCACAACACCAGACTCGTGCATTAGTGTCTCAGGCTGCAACCTTAAAATATTGTCGGCAAGGATAATAAGCTGGTGTGCCGGTTTCGAGTCCTAGAGGTGGGAAGTACAGTGCCTGTGCTCTGAAGGAGGGGTGTCGACGTTGCAGTTTTTTAACCGTAGTGTAAGCGCGCCTTTGGCAAGATAGTGATGGAGTGAATGATGAAAGTTATGTTATGTATAACTCTTTGCTTTTATATTTACCACCGATCAGCAAAATCTGTCCACATCAACTTCGGGACTGCCATGTCTGGACAAAGGAGAGAAAAGTTTCAGAAATAAGCGCTTGGCCTGCGCTCTCCCAACTTTCCTGTTCTCCCCATTGAGCTGCGAATTAAATATCAGACGGGTCCTCAATAAAAATAAAAATCCGTAAATAAAATACACAGTGCTTTGTTCCATAACAATAGAATCCAGACGAAATGTATGAAAGTTTAGCGCCCACGTTCCAGGTTGTCACCTGACAGTAAAGCAGAGGACGTTCTTTCCTCCCTTCCTCGCCTCTTCCCTTCCTCACCTCTACTTCCCTTCCTCGCCTCTTCTCCCTTCCTCGCCTCTTCTCCCTTCCTCGCCTCTTCTCCCTTCCTCGCCTCTTCTCCCTTCCTCGCCTCTTCTCCCTTCCTCGCCTCTTCTCCCTTCCTCGCCTCTTCTCCCTTCCTCGCCTCTTCTCCCTTCCTCGCCTCTTCTCCCTTCCTCGCCTCTTCTCCCTTCCTCGCCTCTTCTCCCTTCCTCGCCTCTTCTCCCTTCCTCGCCTCTTCTCCCCTCCCTCCTTTCCCTCAATCTTTCTCAATACCTGCCTCCCTCACCCCTTCCTCCCGCCTTTCCCTCAATCTCTCCTTCCCACTCTGCCTTCTTCCCTTTCCTCAAGTTTTGTATTAGTATTTAGTAATAGTAACAATAGTAGTAATAAAAACACTACTGTATCTAGTTTACACAAATACCCACATGTAGGAAAATGAAACTTATGGCGATGTTTCGGTCCGATCGGAACGAAACTTAGTCATAAATTTCCTTCTATGTGCTACGGGTATTTGTGTATTGTTCCAGTCACGGTATTATGCCTCTTTATTCTTTCTAAATCTAGTTTGTTTTTAGTGTTTCTGTAGTGATGTTTCAAATGAACAGACAGAATTAAAAAAGATTCGCATCTAAAACAAGACGATATTATACAAGAAAATTTTCCCTCAATGTAATTGCAATATATATTCTGGTTACTATAAGTGTCTATGATGAACCAAGGTCAGACGAGATATTTACCTTAAAAGGTACTTCAGCAGGAAGATTATATATTAATTTTACTGTGTTCAGTCATCAGTATATAGGCTCCATCTCCGTCAAGATTGATGGACAGAACACAGACTCCAGACTGAGGGACTGACTACCTCAAACTCCTCCTCACCCACCTTTTTCTGCATTGAACTGAAGAAGCCACTGTGTGGCGAAAGGTTCCCAAAATAAAGATACCCAGTTGTTGCACAAGTGTCTCATTTATCATATTTTTACTATTGTTACATTCATGAAGAAGCTCTAAACCAAAGTGGGATCATATATTGCCAATATAATAGGAGGTAATTAGGTTCGATCCAAGGGAAGGAAAGCTATAATTCCTTGGATCAAAAGTCCTTCAGCAGCATCAAGACACTTCCACTGAATTGCAGAGCCGAGTGTTATTTTATTTGCCTGATTTAGTAAACATTAGCAGCAAAGAACTATGAAATATACAGTAATTTATACCAGTATTCCTGTTAAAGCAACTTCTACCATGCGGGAAATTAATATTTAATATCGTAAGAAGGTGATAAAATTTAAGAAGGTTCAAATTACTAAAACAGGAAGATGAGTAACCAGGAATACCCATTAACCTAAGGTGGCTAATTCCACTGGCTCCTTAGATTCTCTTTCCCTGGATGTGACTCTTCAGTCCGTTAACTTCCGGGTACCTACTTATTGCAGAGCAGGAATCGAACCCGGGTCCTTCAGAAGTAAATCAAAGATGCTACCACTTGAGTGAATGTATTCAGATATTTAGGAGTGGACTTCTTGTGGGACAGGTTTATGAAAGATGAGGGAAAAAGGGTGATGCACCGAAGCCTCTGGAGAGACAATGAACGTCATCCATGCAACGTTAAAAACTCTTGCTTTACACCTATATATAGGCGTAAAGCAAGAGTTTTAAACGTTGCAGTGAAGAGGATGGAGGCATTGGAAAAGTGTCTGATGGCAATGTGTGAATATTATGCAGAGGGGTAAAGGTTTTGTATGCAAGGGGCTTGACATCCAACAGGCATGTGTGACCGTGTTAAATAAGAGTGAAGGTAAGTGTTTATGACTTTACGTGTTGTTGGATTGTAAACAAAGTAACATGGAATTCAGAAACCGGTTAACCGGACACGAGTCCTGAAGGGGAAGGGGAAGCATAATCTCTGCCCTCTGAAGAAGGGTGGGGATACTGAAGTTTGGACAGGCATCTGAGCTGTGACGTCAGCATGCCTCTGGCAAGACTGATAGAGCGAGTGATGGTCTATGTGTATACTATCAAAACTATGCAGCCCAGTCACCTGGATCCATTATGTACGTCTGTAATCTTTTGACTACCGGGTAGGGGATACATAATACAAATATTAAACTGTGAAAAAATACCAGTGAAAATAAAAAATAAAACCTGAGCGCTTTCATCTGCTTGCACATATCCTCAATCCTCAGAGGAATCTACTAACTCCTGTGTTCTATATATTAAAAAATCACTTCCCCATCAACTTCTCACACATAAGAAAACAGAGGGACTGCAATACCATGGTGTTAGGATTTATATTGGGAACTCTGCTCTCAACATATTTAATTTGTATGCTCCTGCTGATAAATTCAATTACTTGGAGCTCCCAACTTGTGCTCAGTCTGAGCCTACTCTGATCATTGGAGATTATAATGCAAGACACAAAAGCATTGGAAGCTCACAGTTTAGTAATCGTAATGGTAACCAACTGTTGTCACTGTTAAATAGTCATGATAATGTGCAAATTGTAGGTGACCTTGAACCCACACATATCTATGGAGGCATCCTTGATCTGTGTCTTGGCTTCAACATTACTTCTGCCAGCTGTGAGTCTACCATTGTATCAGATATATCATCAGACCATTTCCCAAGGCTAACCTCACTAGATATAGGTAATACTATCCTTCCTGGAAAAATAAACACATAAGCAGTATAATGTGATCCTTTATTGACAACGTTTCGCCCACGCAGTGGGCTTTATCGAGTCACAGACAGATCTACCTGGAAAATGAGCAACATAGAGATATATATAGGGTACAGTCAGGTGGAGAATGCTGGGTCAGATGGAGAAAGCTGCATGTGAGTCTTAAAAGTAGTGTGAAAACATAGTGTGACTTAAAGGACCTGCAGTGTACCATTCTTGAGTTCTAGGTGGGATAGCGTTGAAGAAGTTTCTTGGCAATAGGTTCAGCTATGTTGTAGAAGCCGTTGTTCTGGTTAAAGTTGTTGGACATACAGATGAGTGATGATTCTAGGATTCTTCGGTATTGCGTGTTGTCTTCTCTGGCGATGAGTCTTGCGTTTCTGTAGTTGATTAAATGGTTGTGTAAATTTCGGTGTTGAACACAGGCATTTCTTGAGTCGTCAGATCTGCCTGCGTACTGGTGTTCTGAAATGCGTGTTTGTAGGTCTCTGGATGTTTCGCCAACGTAGTAATTTGCTGCAGCCATTAGCAAGGGATTGTGTATACTGACCGTGGATTGAAGCTTTTCCTGTCTGTTACTGGTAATGTCCTTAATGGTGGTGGACAACCTCACCAAAACATTTCTTCACAAGACTCGCCGCATTCTGAGGGAATCAGAACTAGGAAAGAAACTTCTACACACCATTCCCAGCAACCCCAGACCTGCCAGAATGTACGGTCTGCCAAAAACTCACAAACCAGGTATCCCATTGAGGCCCATATCCTCGGGAATAGGCAGTGCTCCCCACCAAATCTCAGGAATTCTCGCTAAACACCTCTCCAAACTTTTGGGCACCATCAGTCCAGCACATCTCAAACACTCTGGTGACCTTCTCAATCGCATTCGCAACATCAACATCAGAAACAAGAAACTCTCCAGCCTTGATGTAACATCCCTATTCACCAAAGTACCTACTACACAAGCTATCGATCTCTTGCGCAGGAAAATTGACGACTCGCTTGATCTTCCTCTTCCAGCCAGCGATTTCATCGACCTTGTTGAACTATGTGTGGGCTTTACATGTTTCTCTTTCGAAAACCAACTCTTTCAGCAAACTTTTGGACTACCCATGGGATCGCCACTTAGTGCCGTCCTTGCGAACCTATATATGGAACATTTGGAAGCCGAGCGATTTTCCACTATTATTCCCTCTTCTGTCACCTGGCTTCGTTATGTTGACGACATTCTCATCATAACTCCCAGACGCTTCAACGTTCAAGCTCTCCAACACGAACTCAACCAGGTTGAGCCATCAATCCAGTTTACACTAGAAGAAGAAGTCGACAACACTCTTCCTTTCCTTGATGTTCTTCTCTGCAAAGCTGACCATGAACTTCGTTTTAAAGTCTATCGAAAACCTACCAATCAACACGATCTTCTCCACTTCTACTCTCACCACGACACCAAAATTAAACGTGGTGTAATTATAGGCTTTTTCCTGCGCGCACTCAGAATCTGCAGCAGTGAGTTCCTTGAAGAAGAATGCTCCCTCATTGAACAAGTTTTCCAAACTTCACTATCCTCGTCACTTCATTAGAGACTGCAGACGACGGGCATTAAACATCTTCAACACACCCAGAGAAGACACTGCTGAGAAGAGATACATAGTCCTTCCCACCAACTCCATTTCCAAACAAGTTTCCAACATTTTTTCTAAGACCTCATTCCGAGTATCCACCTCCACATCCACCACCATTAAGGACATTACCAGTAACAGACAGGAAAAGCTTCAATCCACGGCAGGGGTATACACAATCCCTTGTAATGGCTGCAGCAAATTATACGTTGGCGAAACATCCAGAGACCTACAAACACGCATTTCAGAACACCAGTACGCAGGCAGATCTGACGACTCAAGAAATGCCTGTGTTCAACACCGAAATTTACACAACCATTTAATCAACTACAGAAACGCAAGACTCATCGCCAGAGAAGACAACACGCAATACCGAAGAATCCTAGAATCATCACTCATCTGTATGTCCAACAACTTTAACCAGAACAACGGCTTCTACAACATAGCTGAACCTATTGCCAAGAAACTTCTTCAACGCTATCCCACCTAGAACTCAAGAATGGTACACTGCAGGTCCTTTAAGTCACACTATGTTTTCACACTACTTTTAAGACTCACATGCAGCTTTCTCCATCTGACCCAGCATTCTCCACCTGACTGTACCCTATATATATCTCTATGTTGCTCATTTTCCAGGTAGATCTGTCTGTGACTCGATAAAGCCCACTGCGTGGGCGAAACGTTGTCAATAAAGGATCACATTATACTGCTTATGTGTTTATTTTTCCATTGTGTCGGTATTTTATACCATTTATTTCCACTATCCTTCCTGGTGGAATATTCAAACGGAAACGTTTTAATGTTCCCCCTGATCAATATGAGGACTTTGTTGCACATGTGACTGACTGGTATAATTCCTATGAGTGTTCCTCTGTTGAGACCTTTAACAATGACCTTGTGAGCAGTATTCAGAACTACTTAGAGCCGCCCCAAAACCTCCTGGCACTCTTAACCCAACCAACTTCCATAACAATCATACCTCCTATAATAACCATACTTATTACAATGATCTTAAACTTCGAACACTGAAACGTACTGCTCGCAGAATAGGCCTAGCCTATAGAAATCATCGTACCCCTGGAATGCTGAGACTCTTTCAAACTGCCCTTGCTGCTGCCAGAGAGCGTATGACAGAGCTGCGGCAAACTGACTGGGAAAAATTTGTCAATGGTCTCAATGCTCACACCCACTTAGCCGAGCATGGAGGGACATAAATAGAATTAAGGGTAACAAAACCGGTCAGATTGCGCACCCTCATCCCTTACATAGGGCGAATGAGCTAGTCAGTGCTTGGGCTGTTACATCAAGCTATGAAAATCTTCCCAGTACCACACAGGCGAAATTAAATGACAAATATGATGCTAGGGAGAGACTTGTTTGTTTTATGCTCAGCAAGGAAGATGACTGTAACATTCCTTTCACTGACTTTGAACTTGATGCAGCACTAACTAAAGGCAACTCCACGTCGCCTGGTGAGGATGGTATTACCTACAATATACTAAGATTGCTGTGTCGAGTACCAGGCAATCCTTTACTCGAATTATACAACATGAGCTATGTAACTGGGGAGCTCCCTAAATCTTGGACCAACAGCCTGATCATTCCCATTCCTAAGCCCAATCAACAAAATTCATTTCGCCCAATATCTCTTACTAGCTGCTTATGTAAAACATTTGAGAGGATGATTCTGAATCGTCTCATGTACAGAATCAAAAATTTTTTGTCCCCCCGATTGAACATAAGAAAGGAGGAACACTGCAGCAGGCCTGTTGGCCCATACTAGGCAGGTCCTTCACAATCCATCCCACTAACAGAATATTTGCTCAACCCAATTTTCAAAGCTACCCAAGAAATAAGCTTTGACAATTCTACCCACTCATGCGCGAGTCCCACTCAAATCCAACCCCTCTCACTCATGAATTTATCCAACCTAAATTTGAAACTACCCAAGGTCCTAGCTTCAATAACCCTACTAGGCAGACTGTTCCACTCATCAACTACCCTATTTCCAAACCAATACTTTCCTATATCCTTTCTAAATCTAAACTTATCTAACTTGAATCCATTATTGCGGGTTCTCTCTTGGAGAGATATCCTCAAGACCTTATTTATATCCCCTTTGTTAATACCCATTTTCCACTTGTATACCTCGATCATGTCTCCCCTCATTCTACGTCTTACAAGTAAGAACATAAGAACATAAGAATGGAGGAACACTGCAGAAGGCCTACTGGCCCATACAAGGCAGGTCCTTATCAAAACCACCACTACCTAAAAATTTATTCCCGTACTCACGACACAAATCAAACCCAGCCCCTCCCACTCATATATTTGTCCAATCTCTTTTAAAGCCACCCAAGGTCCTAGCCTCTATCACAGTACTCGGAAGATTGTTCCACGCATCTACAACTCTGTTCGAAAACCAGTACTTGCCTATGTCCTTTCTAAATCTAAATTTATCCAATTTAAATCCGTTATTTCTCGTTCTTACTTGGTTCGATATCCTCAGTATTTTATTAATATCTCCTTTGTTTATGCCCATCATCCACTTGTACACCTCGATGATATCTCCTCATTCTACGTCTCTCCAGAGAGTGGAGATTCAACGCTCTAAGTCTATCTTCATACGGGAGATTTCTTATACTGTAAATCATTTTAGTCATTCTTCTTTGTATGTTCTCCAATGAATCTATATCCATCCTGTAGTAAGGAGACCAAAACTGAGCTGCATAATCCAAATGAGGTCTCACTAGTGATGTATAGAGCTGTAAAATAACTTTTGGACTTCTGTTGCTTATACTTCTTGAAATAAATCCTAGTAATCTGTTAGCCTTATTGCACACTTAGGCACTGTTGTCTTGGCTTTAGATTTCTGCTTACCATGACTCCCAAGTCTTTTCACATTCTGTATGATCAAGCTCAACTTCACCTAGTTTATAAATTCGAGGGATATTTTCATTACCAACGACAAGCACCTTACACTTGTCCACATTGAACTTCATCTGCCACTTTTCAGACCAAGACATTAATTTATCCAAATCCTCCTGGAGTTCACTGTTATCCTCCTCAGAATGAATTATACGGCCTATTTTTGTATCATCAGCAAATTTACTCATGTCACTTGCAATTCCTTCATCAAGGTCATTAATGTAAATTATGAACAACAATGGGCCCAAAACTGATCCTTGTGGAACGCCACTAGTGACAAATCCCCATTCAGATTTGACCCCATTAATGGAAACTCTCTGCTTTCTATTGGTAAGCCATGCCTCTATCCATGCTAGAACTTTACCTCCTATACCATGAGCTGCCACCTTTCTTAAGAGTCTCTTGTGAGGTACTCTATCGAAGGCCTTACTGAAATCCAAGTAAACTATATCATATTCTTTATCACTGTCTACTGCCTCAAATGTTTTATTGAAAAACGTCAGTAAATTTGTCAGGCAGGAACGACCTCTCGTAAACCCATGCTGAGATTCATTAATCAAATTATGTTCTTCAAGGTGACTTCTGATAATATCAGCTATAATTGATTCTAATAATTTGCCTACTATAGACGTGAGGCTTATTGGACGGTAATTTGATGGAATGGACTTATCCCCTGATTTGAATATAGGAACTACATTAGCTATCTTCCACATCTCTGGCACAACACCAGTTAGGATGGACGTATTAAACACATTCGTTAATGGCTGACTAAGTTCCATTTTGCATTCTTTAAGTACCCTGGAAAACAACTCGTCGGGTCCCGGGGACTTATTTTGCTTCAGTTTATCTATCTGTTTGATAACCATGTCCCTCGTGACAGTAATATTAGTTAATTTGAATTCTTCAGGAACTGAATAATTGTTAATTTCTGGAATCTCATTTACGTCTTCTTGTGTAAAGACTGACAAAAAATAGTCATTAAATAGAGAACACATTTCCAGTTCGTTATCCGTCAGCTGTCCATTCCCAATTTTCAGAGGTCCTACCTTTTCCCTCACCTTCGTCCTGTACACTTGAAAGAACCCTTTTGGATTAGTCTTTGATTCATTAGCAACCTTAATCTCATAGTCACGTTTAGCCTTTCTAATCCCCATTTTTACTTCTCTTTTCAACTGAA